>WAAE01007606.1:0-75304 GCA_013400495.1 Nicator chloris
CCCATCTCGACGGTTGCCTCCACTCCGGGTGGTTGGATGTCAGCCGAAGGCAGCGTCACGTCTACTTCAGCAGCTGCCGGGGGCGCCGTCACTTCAGGCTCCTTAAGGCTGACGTCCACCTCAGCGGCCACGATGCCCTTGGCCTCTTTGCTGCTGGACCAGCCAAAGGAAGGCATGCCGAACTTGGGCATCTTGAACTTGCCGTCTTTGGTCTTGGCGGCCTCCTTCTCTGGCAGTTTGGCTTCTCCTTCAAGGCTAAGGCTGGCCTCGGGTGCTTGCAGCTCAACGCTGGCCTCTCTATGTGTGACGTCGACGGAAGGCAGGTAGATGTCTATCTTGGGAGCTTTGATATGAGATGCTGTACTTTCAGGAATTTTCTCTTTTGATTTTTTACTGACTTCTGTATTCTCTATATCTGTATCTGGATTTGAAAGCAATGTTTTTCCTTTTGTGTCTTTAGTTTTTATTTCCATTTTGGAAGATTTTATTTCTGGTTTTGTTGGACGTGGCCACTGTTCTTGTGGCTTTTGTTTTATGTCGTTTTGGTCTATTTTTCCTGTGGATATTCCTATTTTCATTTCATCACTTGGAACTGTTATTTCTCCTGTTGGTCCACTTATCTGTAGTCCTCTTGCATTTTCTAGGGTTCTCACTTTTACTTCCCTTTCACTTGACTGTGCTTCAGGTTCGGCCCTTTCTTCCTTTGTATTTGACCAGGTAAATGCAGGGAATTTCAACTTTGGTAGTCTGAATTTGCTTTCTTTCCCCTCTATATCTTTTTCTCCTGTCTTCATTCCAGTTTCTAGGTTTAAGTCTTTCTCATTTGCAGGCATGTTATCCTCTTCTATTTGTTCCTTTTTTACCCTATCTTCTGTGTCCTCTCTGCTTTCTTCTCTTGTTATTTTCAGGTCAGTTTTAGGTGTTTTGACTACTTTGAATGATGGCATTTGTATTTTCCAAGTAGACACTTCTGATTCTGCATCTGGCTTAAGAGTTTTCAGACTGAAAGTCCTACTGTCCTTTGAAGTCATATCAGGTGTTTTTTCTGGTACTGACTGTGGAACGTCACCTCCCTTTCTCGTGGTGTCAGTCTCTGTCTCTTTTCTTTTGGGTATTGAAATTCCATAATTCATTTTCTGAATATTTGGTATTTGTGTGTCTTCTGCTTCTTTTTCTCCTGTTTCCAGTGTGTCAGATGTCTGTAATTCTGCTTTAGCAGTGCCTATTTCTAGGCCTTTTACCTGTACAGATCCCTTAGCTGTGTGACCCATCAAGTCTATGTTAATTCCACTTTCTCCATCTTTTTTATCTACTGTTCCTTTCTGTTTCTTTTTTCGGGATTTCGATGAGGCTTGTGGTGATTTTTTAGTTTGGCTTACTTTCAGATCAGCTGTTTCTAAACTGGGATTTGGTATCTCTGTTGTTATTTCTGGTACTTCAGGTACACTAAATTTTGATGTTGCTTCCTTGTCTTTTTTAGTGCTTATTTCAACTTCAGGGCATTGTTTTACATGAGATGAAATGCCATTTTTCATCTCTTTTAAGTCTTTTGTTAACTTTTCATGTCCCTCGTCTGTTTTCATTTCATAAGCAGGAGATGTGGTATATTCAACAGTTAAGATTTCGGGATTTTCCAGGCTTATATCATCTTTATGCATTTTTTCTCTTTCAGAGATCAGTGTCGTTTTTATTTCTTTTTTTTGCTTCTCCTGTGGTTCTGGTTTGGATCTGTGCATTCTGAATCCAATGCTAGGGAACTTCAGCTTCCTTTGGCTTCCTTTTTTCTCTTTGGTATAGACTTCTTGTGGAAATTGAGACTCTGTGTCCGTGCTTGTGGGGGAAATATCCTGTATAGCAGGCTCATATGCATCTGATGTACTATGAGATCTTCTGTGCCTCAGTATCTTTTTATTTTTGATTGATTGAAATTTTGGCCATGATAATCTATCTTTTTTAGGTCTCTTACTTCTTCCTACTCTTTGGCTTACAATTAATGTTTCCCTGTCTTCTTCTGAAATGGCTTTTCCTGAAACATGCAGTGTTTCTTCAGGAATGCTCTCACTGAGTTCTTTTTCCTAAAAGAACAAATAGTAGTCAGAAGATTAGAAATAACCTACAAATAAGTGCAATGGAAAATAAAAAAACCGATACTATAAAATATGTAGAAAAATGTTCTTTTTATTACTAGTATCTACTTGTTATATTAAAAAAAAAAAATCCTGAAGAGTATATAAATATGCAATGTCAAGCACAAATTACATAAAACAGATGGACTGTAATATATGGATTTCTCAAGATTTTGATTCCTTGCAAAACGCTGCAGTAAACAGAGATTTCTTTATATACATTTGTCTATGTCTGTACAAATATATATATAAGATATAGTATTTATATATATGTATATGAAGAAAAAAATTTTAAGTTGATGGAAACCTACGAAGAAGATAGGTCTATCAAAATATCAGTGGTTAGACACTTTTTTAAAAATAGAAAATCTTAGGGAGGAGCTTTGGATAAAAATGTTTATCGATATTTTACATTTTTGAACATACTGAATATAAGTATTACAGAGATTACCCAAGTCTGTTCCATCAGTGGACAATTAACAATAAAAAAATGCTGACTCACTAAAGAATATTTTTATACTCTAACACAAGGTTGTGGGCTAATGTAAAATCTATAGTCTCACTCAAGATATTTAAAAAACTGCAAATATTGTGTAGGATGATTTTTAATAATGAATATTCATGCTAGTAACTTCAAACACATACCCAAGTCTTAAGAAGACACAAGTGTGTGTTTTCTGATCTATTTCCACACCCCACATTGCTCTACTGTGTTACCCAAACTTTGTATACTGATCAGATATCTACCTGGCCTATCCTTTCCTTTTTGTGCTGGGCTGTCGAGTTTTCTAGATCTTCTTGCACAGCAATTTTTCTTTTGAGGCTGAATTGGACTCTGTATGGCTCGGAATATTGGAGAATCTTGAGTGCATCTTCATACTTGATATTATCGAAAAATATTGTAGCACTTAGAAGCTGATCACCTGCAAGTGGAATAATACATAATTTTAATTACTTTGTGTTTTCTTATAGTTTTTTTCAATTTTTTTTTTCATTTTAGTTTTGTATATACTACTTTCTACGTATTTTTCACTGTTCCAGTGAAAACTGATTTTTTTATGGTATACAAAACCCCACCACAATTCAATATTGTTCAAGCAAGTGGCCTTAGAAATTATTAATATGGACAGGTTAAGCTAATAGATAACATTAGCTGGTTTGAAATCTACTGTTTCTGATACCTAAAGAGATGACAGATCACACCACTACAAATCTCATTATTTAAAGATACAGAATAAAATCAAAACAAAATAAAATGATCAGACTGTACCTTCTCTAAGACTAAATATTTTTGAAGCAGGAGATTCCTTAAGTACTTTTTTAATAAATATTCCTTCATTTCCTCCACCTTTCACACTAAAACCACTAGCACCAGCTTCTGCTCCTGTTTTCAGGGTCACTTCCATTGTCTCCTAGAGATAGAAAAAGATGTGAAATTATCATTTTTATTCATTTGTGTTAAAGGGTTCTAAGTTGTTCTACAATAAAAAATTTAGTCTCCTCAGGTAGATCTTCAATAGCTCAAGAAAGATTATCCAAAATAGAGAATATACTTGGTGTGGTTTTGATTCTGTTCTAAATTAGAATTAAGCACGTGTGTTAGGGTTATGTTGGATCAGGGCCATAGGGAAAATCGGGTATAATTTTAAAATGTGAAACATATGGAAACTTTTAGGGCTGAAAGATTGTATTTTCTGTGAAGATGTTAACTACTCGAATTAAAGTCAATGGGCCAGAAAAGTCAGACTAAGTGTTAATGCTGTACTGCGCTCAAGTCAGAGAAGGATAAAGAAAGAAGTCTAAAAAGAATTATGGAAGAAGCCCAAATAGGACAAATAAATGTTCATGCCTGTGCCACAACTCGGCCAGTTATGAAGCTCCTGGTTAAAACAAGTCCAAAGTCTTTGCCCACTTGTCCTTCCTTCTGTCCACCCATTCATGTCTCATACCTAAAACTACAGAGTGCTCTTAGACTGACCTGTGGATGTTTTGATTTGTCTGTAGAATGTTTTTTGTCTTCTTCTTGAAGCTGAAAAATAATTTTTAATTATTTAATGTTCAGAAGCCATGGTGTTCTTAAGCATAACAAAAGTCAGTTAAAATTCCTTGTTTAGAGTAAGAACTGAGGCTGACTTTAATGGCAACAGAGCAGAATCAGGATCAAGTGCAACGTACAACATGAATGATTTAACTATACTATTCCCAGTAGTAAATTAGATGCCAAGGCCTCCTTTCATTGTACCAAAATTTGCATTAAATCAATGTCAGGGACCAAATGTCTTACGATATCAGAAGCTTTTCTGTATCCTCATGTAGCATATTGTTCATGCTTTCAATTTTGTAAACATACTTTCTTTTTTCACTTATTCAACTTCACCATTAATTTCAAACTGTTTCCTACTTAACACAGCTGTAGTAATTAAATCCCTAACTTTGAATAACCAAGAGGTACAGGTAGTTTTGAAATACTTATTATTTAGGTTCAAGCCAATTATGGATTTTAACAGGAAAACCACTGTAATTTCTTTATGCTCTCTGCCTCATATCCTTCACAGAATTAAGTCAAATGCATTTTCTTGCCAAGAAACAAGAACATGGTAAGCAAGTCCAGCACAAAATAAAACCATCAATGAACACAGATGCAATTTCGGTGGGGCAAGAAGATAATACGGCTGCAACAATGTCCCATTCTATGACATGTGACTCTCTGCTACTTGTGGGAGCTAAAGCCTCTTGAATCAACTTGATAATGCCATGCCTACGTGAAAATTCAAAGTCTTGCCTTTAAATAGTCTTCTTCTATGGGATACTCATAAACTGGAGAGGATCCTTGTGGCCTTGGACGAATGTCTTCTACTGCCACTTCATTAACCTGTGGAAAAGACAGGAGCAACAGTAAAGGAACATGCACCATTAAACAGTGACTCGTTTTTTAGAAGTGTTTCTTTAGTTATGCATAGTGTCCTTCTCAGTAAAATGTTTCATTAGTGATAGTGTATAAAAAATAACCAATAACTCTTTTTTTAGGTCAAGAACAAATACAGTCATTTTAAAGCACTCAAAGCCACAAGGGACAGAGTTCTGAGAGATAAAAAACAGTGGTATGCTTATTTTTGATTTTCTTTATGTATTGTATGCATCTACAGACTGAACAGACTGAAAACAGATCATATAGTAATAATTGAAAAAGTTAAAAAAAAACAAAACAAAACAAAAAAAAACCAACCAAAAAATCCCTTTCCTGCTCTATTTGCACACCTAAACTTGGCATCCAATGGCTTTAAAATTTATTGCCTTCTATAAGGAAGCAAACCATGGAAAAGTCCCAGCAGGAATTTCTGCTGACAAACACTTGGCATTCTTCCTTCTGCAGTCAGACAATAGGGAACCTAAACTGTCTAAATCTTTCAAGTAAAGTTACTGTAGTTAACAGCCATGTAATAGTTTGCTAAGTCTTGGTAATAAACTTATGCCAATGAACCATGGCAAAGAGCAGATGCCTTTACACCGAAACATCTTTCTGACTTTTGAGCTGGCAGGAAAATCCCAAGCTAAAATACAACATTTTTAACAGGAAGGAAAATCACCAGCAAGATCCAGCTATAAACAAAATATTTAAGATTCCATTTTGCCAAACTGTCACCACAGAAAAATTCAACTCTAAAAAACTCACAGAATCTTCATCCTCTGCATCTGCATCAGCATCAGCATCTCCCGGGGGCTCAGCCGGTCTCAGCTGTCGTCCAGAACCTGAAAGCAGCACACAGGTTGTTGGTGCCTGCAGGAGCCACACAGAGCACAGAGCAGTCAGCTGGCAAGCTGAAGCCCTCTGGAGCAGCATGGCAAGGGATGTGCACAGGCCAGTGGAAAGGCCTGCCTTCATTTAGATTCCGACCATCACAGAATGGTTTGGGTTGGAAGGGATCTTAAAGATCATCTAGTTCTCCCTGCTAGCCATAGACAGGGGTTAGAATCTGGCTAACTTCTAGTTCTACATTTTCTCCAATCTGGGGATTTTTCTCCTTCACAAAAGCTTTTACATTTCTGGATATTTCTGTATCTTTGGAAAAAGAAAAGTAGTGACCATCAGCTGACCCCTGTCCCCTGCACCAGCCCCCACCTTTCCAAAGGGACTGAGTGTAGCCCACAACGAAGACTTGGAAGGACCAGAGACCAGAAAAAGGGAAGGAGTGGTGTACAAAGGGAATCTGAAGTATTTTGCCCTGAGCTGTCTTATTCTTTAAAATATCAGAATCAGTAATTAACAGTTTGCTAATTCACAATAAATTAAATTGATTGAAATTTGCCATATTGAAATTCTTCCTCACTTCTGACAAAGGTCTTAAGAACAGGAGAGTAAATATCATGAATCTTGATAGTCACAAAGACTGTTCTCTTAGTTTTTAAAAGTATTGAGGGCGGACAGAGGTGACGTGAAGGAGATGAGCTGTCTGAAAGTGTGGTTCTCTTGAAATGCTTTAAATTGGGTGCCAAAGAATGAAAACAGCATGAATTAGAACATGTTTTCAGAGATGCAGGTTTAGCCAGTAGAGGACAGTGTGGCTGAACTACATATTCCCTAATGCACCAGCTATTCATACGCACAAGTCCTTGTCCCAATAACTGTGTCTCCTTCCTGTCTCCACGCTCGTTTTTTCCAAGCCATCAGGCTGTCTAGCTCCCCAACACTCAGTTCTGTGACTGCCATTACTATACATAGCTTTGGCTCGCCTAAACAGATCCTCTGGCTTAAAAATATGCTCAAAAACCAGAGAACACAATTGACAAGAACTGTGCAACTCACTGTCTGTTTTAAATGGAGAATCCTTGGGCTGGAACACAAGATTTCTGGACGTTACACGCTGTGTGTGCAGACAAGATGGCACAACTTAGTCATGTCTGCAATCACTGACTTGCACACGTTGCCAAGCTCTTGTTAAAGCGGCTGGGATTTTGTTGGTCACTCCTCATGGTTTTCTGATCTCCTATGTTTACTTTTTCCTTGATTTTTTAAAGATTAAATTATATAGTACAGGCAAAGTTTTGAAGGAGTTATGCCCCAGTGATCAGTGATGGACCACTTTGTTAAGACAAATGGAAATAATGTGCTTCCAGTGGGAATATCCCGTAACAGTCTGTAAGTCAAGCATCTAAACTTGATAAAATAGAAGGCAATCCACACTGGCCATATGTACAGCATCACAATCAGCTCTCCTGCAGTATTCCAGCTCCAGGGAATTAGGACCAACTCAGAACCACATCAGGGCTGCCAGACCATTCCTCCTTTAACCTTCACAGCACTAGTCCTGACACCTACAATGGACAATTCTAGCAAATTTTAGAAAATGGTCTCAATGCACATTTTAACTCAGAGTAAAGACCTGCTTGAAATTTAGCTTGATTATTTTTTTTCCAGAAGCTCTAGTGTTTGTAGTCTTCAGAAGCTCAAGAAAATTGAAAAATTGGAATAATCTTGTTAAAAAATTTAGACATGGATTTACGAACCTGATTTTAAGCATTTCTGCTTGAAAATTCTGGAATCCATTAATGAAGCACTTCACCAAATGCATTTTAATAAGCATCATATGAGGAGAAGAGCTGCAGGATTGATGCTTGATTGTTTGATTTGCCTAGTGCTTCTAAAGATTCAGGTGCCAACAATAAATTTTATGGCTGTTTCTAAAATTCCAAGAAATAGTAAGGACTTAGTCTTGTGGCATTGACATATTTTTCACTTGGGAGAATCCCACCCACAAGCTCTGCAGTCCAGTAGAATGACTTAACAGAAAATTGCTTGGATTGCTGGAGTGTTTGCTCTTCAGTGCAGCACTTCAACATTAACTACAGCATTGATCCCTGGTGGCTGCCAATAATTTTCCTACTGGAAAAGAGACAGGAAAGAATCATCCGTGAGACTTCTTAGGCTGGTTCACTGCAGTTTTTCTGGTTTTACTCTGATGTAACTTCAGTGACACTTTAGTTGTCTGGAACTGGAGCAATGCAAGCACAGCACCTCCCCTAAACTGTGGTAGCAGAGTTTTCCTAAAAAAAATCAACCAACATATATTAGTGTCCCCAGGGCTAACAGAGACGTGGGTGAGATTGCGTGGAGGGGCATCAGACACACAGATGACCTTCCTCCCAAAGCTGCACACTGAGGCTTTTCCATCCACCCTGATTTCCCCACTCTGCCTAGGCTGCCCCTCCACGATAATTAACCCATGTCATAAAGACTTGTAGTGCCCTTGATTCCTACTGTAGACTAAGATTTGCTTCTGATTATTTCCTGATCCAGAATACTTTCAAAAGAAATCTATAAAAGAGGAGCATTACAGTACGTTTTCAGCAAAGCCTTCTTTCTGAGTAGAAAAGCCTGTGCCAATAAACTATGATTTATATGCATGTCATTCTCATGCCCTGAATAGTAGCAATGCCAACATTTTATAGATTTAAACTTTTTTTATGGACCCTGGACAATCAATGCTTTGTTCAAAATATTTTCATAAACAAGATGGAATTTACATCAGTGACTACTTCTAATAGCCACTGGACTGACTTCAGAACAAGGGAATTTTTTGAAAGTAAGCAGTAGGAGTTATATAGGCTGGATCATTTTCATATCATATGACTGAAATGTGTATCTGCTTTTTGAAACGGAATTATTTGAAAATTATTTTATCTTTAGCCTAGCAACCCAGACGGACTGTTTGGGCAAAACCAGAAGGAAGAAATAAAAACAGGGGTTTTTTGGTATTCACATTCAGTGGGCAACAGTCTCCAAGCTCACATTTGATACAATATAATGAATTCCAAGTATGAAGTGTCATTGAATTTAAATCAAATGTGCTTTAATGTATTGTATAAAGAGAAACCAAGTTTTAATTGAAACACTGGCATATAAAATTCCTGTGATCTGTATACTTTAAAATAAAATAAAACAGTACACGAGAATACCAGAGATGTTAATAAACAATTATGTCTTTAACTGATCATCCCAGCTTCTCTGCTTCCAGACTACAGCCCTTTCTCTGCAATTCTTAGATTTGGGCTTTTTGCTTTTTAAGATTTTGTAATAAAGTTATATTTGCATATGAATAGTGAATTTAAGTAATCTGCTCTTATCTTTAAGCATATTACTTTTCCTTGCATCAACTTTAATGTTACTTCAATAAGTAGTTTCTCTTAACAGACAGAAACCTGATCCATGATAAATATCTGTCCGTAGATGAAAAGTTTTATGCTTTGCTCACTCACTTATTGTTATTTAGGGTCACAACCCATGCCTTTTCTTTATGAGGATTTTGGCATTTGCTAGTTACCATTTCTAAGGCGTGACAAGAAATTAACAGTCCTGTTTGTGCAGTGTTGTGGAAATAAATCTGAGTCCATAGCCAGTTAGAAAAGTTGTGCCTTGACATGTTTAGATCAGGTCTTTTCTGACAGTACAAAGCACACTCTGGACACATAACCTCATTTGTGTTATTAATATGGAGAAGGAGGAATTAATAATTACAAGACAACAGCAGTAATAATTTAATGTCACTGTTGTTGTTGCCACAGTGTTTGACTCACTAAAGAATTCATACATGCAAGTCAGCAGTTTTCATGGTGCTCCTTCATGGGCCTCTGTCTTGTTGTAAACAAAGATGTGCATGGCTGCTGTCATGGGCAGCTTCAGCTGGCTCCTGTACCAGACCTCTCCTCCTGCAGCCATCAGTCCCTGTACCTGCAGGTCTGTCTGTCCCTCTGCCCTCAGGCACCCTGTCATGGGGCTGTTATCCCTCATGCATGAAAGGCTGGTAACTGCTAATGCCTTTCTCCAGAATGTCTTTTGTTTTTAAAACCAGCTCCCTCTCTCCAGATGGATGGTGTGCCTGACTTTCCCCCCCACAGCTTGTTCTCCCTCTCTTGCAGGTATCGCAATTGCTGGGATTCCTTTTCCTCCCTCAGAGCTCTCTCAGCCGCCTGAGCAGTGCTGCCGCCAAGTCCCGCAGCCCCTTCTGATTCACTTCTTATAGTTGAAATAGGGAATACTTAGAATAGGTAGAATATTTTAAATCGTGGGTCCCAGTTCAGGAAAGCACTTGAAAACAGGAACACTATGCACATGCCTGACGTTCATCTCGGCCTCTCAAGAGCACTTTTTCAGATAGGTAAGTTCACCTGACTTCCAAGGCAGCAATGCTGGAGGGAAAGGATCCTGCAAGCATCAGCTGCAAAGATAAGAATCTGAAAGAGTCTGCAAATAAACCTTGTTGTGCATGTGCTGTGCTCCTGAAGGAAGCTGCCATGAGGTTTAAACCACAGTTTATAGCACAGGCTCTCGCACAGTCTGTGACGGCTCGACCACGACCTCGAGAAGGTCTGTGGCATTTCCAATAAACAGCTCCAATGATGCTGGGGAAAAACACCAGCACAAACAAAAATCAAGAGGTTCATCATCTACAGAGATTTCCTAGTGCATTCCAGAGACCTGACTGATTCCATTGTCCTGCAAGATCCCATGGACTGAGTTACAACAACTGCTGGGCAGGGCTCTGGGGCACGGCTGGAGCGCAGCAGGAATGCTGCGGCTGTCACTCTATCTGGGCAGGATCCATGGCCATGGGGAGATGCGGGCACTCTGTCACGGAGAAAGCTGCCTCTCCCAGCCCTCCATCACAGGAATGTCATGTTACTTCACTTGAACCGCTGCCAGCGAGACAGCGGGGCCACCCAGCAGCTCCACCTAGAAGAACCAGCTTGTCAGCTCCGAACAGAACAGCTGCCACAGCGGAAAAAGCGGATGTTCTGCCGCAGAAAAGGTGTTAAAGTGAGGGTCAGCACCACTCCTTTAGTGTTTCCCCTCTGCTCTATGCTGGGAGTAGTACTCTCCCCGCTAAGCCCTGAAATTTCTGTGGGATGAAGACAAAGGACTACTCTGTGGGATGAAGATTAAGATTTTGCTGCTGAAGGAGTTTAACAGGCCTTATTATCAGCGGGATGCTATCAGAACCAGCTGGGCTGGTGTTCAAGACACACCCCTGCCTTTGTTTTGCGCTGGTTTGGCAATGCCCCTTGGCTGCACTCTGTCCCTGGGCTGCATACTTGGGCTGTGATGAATGTAGCTCAGACCTGGGAGCTGAAAGCAGGGGCTTGTAGCACAGTCGTGCTAGAGAAGCAGCTACTCCCAAATAACCAACGTGTGTGAATAGTTTCCTTCCATTCAAGGCATGAACAAGATGTTTTGATTCATTGCCTTGGTATGTTAAGCTGCCCTTGTTGGCTGTTAGAGTACTTCATTAAAAGCCTTCAAATCATTTCATCTCAAAACCTTTTGAAGACATTATATATATGTGAGTTACAATCATGAGTCTTCTTGCCCAGCCAGAGGACTGTCCATGAAGTTAACACTTATTTTTATGAAAAGGAACAGTACTCTGCTCTGCAAAGTACATTCAAGCAGGGAAATGTCTCGAGAATTAAGGTTCCTTGCAGACCATACTGAGCTCTGTAGGAGTTTATAGAGCATTTTCTACAGGTTGACTAATATCAGGAAAGATGTGTAAGAGCACTGGCAACTAAGAACTGATATAAACACTACCATAAAAACAGAGACTAACAGCCCCCAGATGAAAAGAAGAGTGAATGGCTTTCCCATGAGTGTGTGTTTATTGATAAGCTCTGCCCACAGATTTAAAAGTATTAAAAGCATTCCTGCTTACACTTCACAATAGGAGCAAAACCTTTAGGAAGGCTGATCAGAAAGAAGTTCTTGATTCTTACAGTGGTCCACCTTTCCTCTAATGGTAAAGAGAAACTTAATAGAAACCACAGAACAATTCAGAGCATGAAAATAAATCACTCTGGTGGGGCTCTGCACAGACCTTCTCAGCTTGAGTCATATTTTAACATGAAAAGCACAGGGGACTTTTTTTTTTCTCCAACTGTCAAACTGAAATTTCCCAGATCCTGAGTTAATGACCTTCATCTAGCTATCATCATTTATTGGTTACTTGGCTATATAGGAAATGTAGTTTGGCCAGGTCCACGTAACTCTCCTGCTACAAGGATAAAATATTAACTAAAATATTTCATTAGTCTGATATTTCACCTCTTACTTAAACGGAATAATGTTTCCTATGGGTAACAGAGAGTTTGAAAATAAGCTCTTAACCAAAGTTTATTGCAAGAACATGAATAGAGTGATGTCCAAAAGAGACAGCAAAAGCAGACAGCAGTGCTTGATAGCTGTATTTGGCTCTCCTGGTCCATCCCTCCTCTTCCTAGCCAAAACACAGCTAGAAGTGGCAGAGTGAAAAAGGTAGCTGGAGAAATGCTCATGGTACCCAGCAGACAACCAGAAGTTTGGTGCTGTTTCCCCTAGGCCACGGTTCTGTCTCAGAAGCAGAAGTTTTGTATCATGTCTAGTTTTAGTCTGTTGGCATGGAGGGTAGGTGTAATGTCCTGCCCTGTGTCTCTGTCTTGCATGTCTTAGGCAGGAATTTTCCTTTCTCTCAGGTTTTATGTGATAGAATGGGTTTCCAGTCTGTGCTTTACCTCCTGTGTGAATTCCTACAGTGTTTTCTTGCGTAATATTGTGATAATGTAGTGAATCAGAACCCTCTCTGACAATCATCAATTATGATTTTTCCAGGATTACAGGGCCTGTTCTCACAAAGATGATAAAATAAGGGAATCGCTTTTTAGCAATTGTTGCTATGTGTGCCAAAACTCCTGGACTGAAACAAAATTGCTTACCACCTTTTAAGACAGAAAGTGAATTAGCAATTCACAGCCAAATAAAGCAATAAAGACCAGTCTGATCCTCAACAGTTTTATCTCCTGGGACTCTCAACAGTTTTATCTCTTGAGATATACTGGTTTTACTTGCAATTGATTTGCTACCTTGCTGTAAATAGTTGTACAGATACCCAAATAAAATTTCCTGGAGTGTCACGGCCCATCTGGATGAACTGAGTTTTAAGAAGGGTTTCAAGAACATGTTGCAAATGAAGAGGTCTCACCGGCCTACCAGCTTCAGAAACCCTAGTGGGAACTACTCTGCAGCTATTTGGTTATCCAATATACTGATTAGGCATCTTGCAGTTTTCTCCCCTTTGAAAGAAACCCCTTCACCTATATAACAAACTAGACTTGGGCAGGGACTGCACAGCACATCTGCCTTCCTCCCAGAGCAAGGAGTTGATTCCTGCTGTCTTCTCTGTTAGACAGCTGTGAACCCAGCTCTTACCATGACTCGCCTAGAAGCACGGGCAGGTGGGTGCCCATTGCAGATAAGGCCCATAAAGATGACAGAAATTAACTTTACTACATTCCTTCTCCTCTCTGATTCACCCTTCCAAGAATTCAGGCTTCTACCAGAGCAGATTGCCTGTTCCACCGCCAAAGCACAGCCCTGCTCAGATTTATAGATGAATCAAATGAATGCATTTATGGAAAATTATCTCTCTGCCTGCATAAGCTTGACTGGCAGCCCAGTTGACTGGAGACTCAATTCCTCTGGCCACAGAGCCAGTATTTCTCAGGAAGAAGTGGTTGTAACCCCAAGCTGTCTCTTAAGGTAGCCCAGTACTGACACAGTGAAGAAAGATGCTAATTCTCAGTGGTTTTGGTAGAAAGCACATTTGTTCTGTAAGAATAGGTCTAAAGATAAGAATAAGAATAGAGGAATGGCTAACATTTTGCAAAAAACCCAAAGAAACTGATGCAGGCTTTGTATAAATGGCACTTACCACTCCAAATTAGAAACAGACTTTTTACCCCAAACTGCTAAAAATGGTCTTCGAACCCTTTGCTTAAAAACATCCTCATCAGAATCAATGCTCAGTAAAAATTTTTGTATTTAGAGATAAATATAAACACATACATATATAGAGAGGGAGAAAGAGTTCCTATTATGGTCCTTAGGGTCTTACGGTCCTTATGGTTTAGAAGACTTTTATTTCTCCTCACCCCAAGGAAAAAATTCAGTGCACAACTAAGTTCTCAGATACAGCAATATTAATGGAGTTGATGCTACTTTGGCCATCTCTTTGGTATGCTGGGCACAGCCCCTCTCAAAACAGGAATGTAGAAACAAACCTTGTAGTTTTCCCACAACCTTTTATGGGGGCTTTTATATAAATATCTTCCTTTGGAAACAGGTTTTCTATTCGAGAGAAAATTCCCTGGGCAACTTGTTTGGATGTAAATCATCACAGAAGAAAATATTTTTTAAGCTTTTGAATTCCTTAATGTATATGTAATGCAAGAGATACGGGATAAAGGTGACAGAAAATTATTATGGGAAAATATTTTACATCAAAGATAAAGTTAACAGTTCCCTCACTTTGTTAAGATAAAAATCTTTTCTGTCAATAAACATTGATAGTAGCAAAATAACATTTGGCACAGCTCACTTTTCCTTGTTTTTGTGTGGTAGGACATTCTCTTTAAAATTAGAGAGAATTTCTGGATGCTGACTGTGGGTTTACAAAAGTGTTAAATCTCATCTACAGATAAACTAATCCAATGAGTCAGATAAATAAATAAATTAGCTTAGTGCTGCCCACATCAGTGTAATTCAAATCTGAATAAATGGACTATAAACTCGGGTTTCAGTCACAAAAAGGTCAGATTTCCAAATAATTCAATTGGTCACATACCAAATTCTTTTTGAAAATGTTGTCTCATGATTTCAGCCCACTGGTTTTTCCTCTTTTTTGAACACCTTTCCCTAACAGATGTATACCTTGCCACAGCATTTTCTAATCGTGTCATTTGATATGTCTTCTTTTACAAATTAAATCTGCTAACTTAATCTTCATTGTTTGAAATTAGAAATAATTATGTAAGGCTGAAAAGCATTGGAATTTTAAGTGCATATTAATTTACAGAAGGAAAAACTGACACTGACAAGCTTTTGTTGTTTTATAGTTTTGAAAAATAAAATTGAATCTTTGCATGTGGTTTTTAAATAAAATTGAATCTTTGCATGTGGTTTTTAAATGGTTCAGCACTGATTTTCCATTTCTGTACCTCCTAGCACCCAAAAATAACAAATCAAAATGCTTGCTTAATAGATTGGAGAAAAACACAGTTTAGTTAATGAAACAAATTTCAGTTTTAGGTTTCACAAACACTAGTATAAATGATAGGGAGGAACCATTTCTTTAAAGACTCATTCCTGCAGTTCTGGATTTCTTTCTGGTTAAAGACTAAAACAGGGAGAAAGTCACTCCACTGTGGTTCACCCATGAATGAATTGAGATGGGTGGAGTTGTTTGAAAGCACTAAGAGGACTATTTCTTGGATTTGATTATCAACCCTAATGCTGATTCATAACATTTCCAAACATCCAGAGCTTCTCTGTAATACTAAAAAAAATAATGATATCTAGTGGAAATTAGTAACTTTATCATAATGGTCTCTTCACACTCAGGTTAAGTATTTTCTAACTCAGTCAAAACAGGATGCATTCTTTTTGAAGGCATATGGGAAGGTTTTTCTTGATGAACAGCTGTGCTAGATTCAGACTAATGCATAAGGGAGGGTAAATTACATTTTGCTCCTCAGCCAGATCAAGGGCTCCACTGAAATAGAACAGCTTTTTACCAATACAAAGTATAAGGAAAAGAAAGATCCTGGGGCTTCAGTTACAGTTTTTGAGATCTGCTGCAAGGTGGCTTCTTCAGAGTCATCTGAATCTGTGCAACAGGACAATCCAGTGGCTTGCCCCCACTCTGAAGAATAGCAACGACCACCTTGATTCATGGAACTGTGAAGAGTTTGAGCAAAAGGAAAGAATGGGAGGCACATGGAGATGCCCTTCAGTCCATCTGTAGGGTTTTCTGCACATCTTTGCAAAGAGTGCTTTTAAACTAAAGGTGTTTTACGACCTGTGCTCTCTTGCACCCTACCTGATCCAATGGCCTCAGTGAAAACTCTGCTGTCTGAGCAGTGGTTCAGCTCTCTGTGAGCTCTGTGTGCAGCAGAGAGACCACTGCTCTCCCCTAAGGAAGGTGGATTTGCAGTCCTTGCACTATGCACAGCTTACAGTCAATAACGCCAGAAAAGGAGAATGATTGCTACCATGAAATTATCCCATCTAAAACAAAAAGCTCCACCACCATCTTACTGTGACACTTTTAAATACTGCAGTCCCAAAGTCCTTCATGGACTGAGATGTTAATAGGGTTTTAACAGAGACTGAAATATTTGCTTTATATAGTGGTGTTGGGGCAGTGTTGACAGAATTCTGCAACTACACTGAGAGCAGAATTTGTTTCTTTCTTCATTGCAAATACTTTGAACACTACTTAATCCCACTTTGAACACTTAGGAAGAAAATCTGCCCTCATTTGACCAAAAGAGAGTAAAGAAAAGCACTCTGCTGATCTTAGAAGACAAATGCCCAGAACTCTTCTTTTTCTTTTCAGAGAAATCAAGTGCAGGGCTTGATGCAAAAGGAGACAGATGGGAAAAGGGCAAAGTCACAGAACCACAGAATCATGGAATGGTTTAGAAAGGACCTTAAAGATCATCTCATTCCAACCCCTCTGCCATGGGCAGAAACACCTTTCACTAGACCGGGTTGCTCAAAGCCTCCTGAAATCCTGCTAACTGAAAAACATGTCCTTCTACACTTCCACATCAGGGAAATCTACCGTGGAAAAATGATCTCAAAAGGTTTTGAAAATACACCTGAGCCAGGGTCTCAAGTGTGTAGGATGACTCAGATTCAACACCACTAAGCAAAGCACAGAGAGAGGGTTGAAATGTAGGATCTCCTGGGGCATGTCCTTCTGCTATGGGTTTGGTTCAGGAAAGAGCTCTTTGTTTCTGGAACACTGCTTGGCCAATGCTAGATCTTGTTCCTGATCCCTGAACCTCTAAAGCCAGTTCTCAGGGGGCTCAAGCACACATGTGCAAAGTACATGTTGCTGCAGGTTTATCCTCTGCAGCTGGAACCACTGGCCCTGTGAACAACCTCTAGACTGGTAGGTACAAGGATGTTGTAATGGATTTGTTACTCTTAGCAGTTGGGCGTGTGTGGGTATTACAGCTATGTTACTCTGCACACCTCTGCAGCAGGGAAGGTCATGACCACTTCACACATGCACATTCAAAGTGAGGGATCTGAAAGTGTATCTGAACAATTTCTAGGGAAGTTTAAGTTCTTCCTGCAGAGCAGTGCCAGCTCCGGGATACTGGAAAACACATTTTTCATACATATGTTTTTTATTAAATGCAACTGTCAAAACAGAGCAGGGCTCATGTTCCTGAAAAGGTGCAGGGAAGAGAAGACAAATGGTTGGAATAAAGCAGGAATGTGCCTACTCTGCCTAGGCAAAAATCACCATTTCTGTAGAGCCTTCAGGGCAACCTTCAAACTATCTGGCTCAGGCACTGGGAGCTGTGTAGCTGTGGGATTTCAGTGAACACCTTACAAACCCAACCAACTCCCCAGGGAAGCCAGTACAGGCCACTCCTCCCGTGCCCAGAGCGGCTGGAGAGACACCAGCTCTGCACAAACTGCACCTTTCCAGGGCTCTGGAGGCACAGCCAGACAGAGCCTGTCCTTACCAATGCTCACCCTCCCTGCCATGCTGCAAATAATGTGTTCCAAGTGTGCTGGCAGTGAACTAAAACCATCTACCACAATCTGGTAAAACCTACCTCTGATCGTTTTGCTGCAGTAGAATTATGGAGGTGACAACAGCAAAGGCAAAGCAAGTTGATTTAATTTTTAAAAATTATATTTTATCTCTTATTCCATAAATATAGATTTGGATTTTAGCATCTGATCTAAATGTGTGTCCTGAAGGTGTTCAGCTGAATTTATAACAGTGCAATAGCAGAATTTGGCCATGATCTTCAGACAACAACATCAGTTAACAGACTTGCTTATTTCTCTATAATATATTATTTGGGTTTTCTACGAGGTTCCTATTCAACCAGGATTACAGTCTAAATACAATGCAGTTGTGTGGCAACAGTGTACCAGATAAATTCAGCTAACTCTGGGTAATATCACCAAAAAAAATGTGTTTATAGCTTCATGCCAGTTTCTGACTAATGCTTTTGTTTGTTGCTATAGCAAACCACACATGAATCTGATAGCCAAAAGCATGTTTATGACTAACCTTAGCTCTCTGGGGGCTGAAAATTTGGAATAAAAAAAAATCCCTAAACCACAACACACAATGTGAAGAGAACATGATAGGAAACACCTTTTTGGGCATGAGTTACTATGAACATTAAAAGAGAAGAACATCATAAGTGGAAAACATTAGGAAATGGGAACTGTGGGAATAACCGCCTTTAACCCACGGCAATTCAAATTGAGCTTTCACTTCACATCACAAAGTTGTCTGTGCAGGACTAGAGAACTTTGCAGGAAGTCCTGGCTGCATGCTAAGAAATGGATTTAAGCCTCTGAAATCTGGAGAAGTTTTGCATCACACTTTAAAACACTCAGACCACTTTACTGGAGATAATTTTTACACCATGCCTCAACACCTAGGACATGGGTATTCACTTAACTAATTTCTATTACCATTTGTGCTTTAGTAGTTTCCAAGAGCCTGTCCCAAGACTGACACCTCATTATGCTGTACAAATACACAATGGAGAACAATGCTGGCCCCAAAGGGCTTTCTGTTAAACTAAGAGAGAGCCAAAGAGGGATGGGGCTGGATAGAGGGGGAGGCAGAGACAGAGAGGTGATGTGACTGCATTACCCACCCAGTCAGAGGTTGAACCCAGTTGTCTTGCACCCCAATTCAACTGACTGATTCTAGTTGCCAAATGAGAAGAGACTGTGAAGATTACTGTGAGAAGAAGAATACATTATGCACCCTGCAGAGGTAAGAAAATCAATGCAGTTAAAGTGACACCTAAACTAGGACAGCTTACAACAAAGCTACAGTACGTCAGGCAAAATTTATACTCGTGTTTACCTGTTATTCTTAATAACTTCTTTCCTTCATAGGTTAAAAAAAAGGGGAATATTGCAGTAGCGTGTATAGATCAGCTCAGTCTCCATCAATGCTTTCTATTGATTTTAATCACTCTGTCTCTAGACTTGAATATTGCATCTTTATTCTCAGATTTGTACAGTGCATAAAGACACTTTATTATCACTATTCTTGACAGGTTCTTCCATCATCTGTATGATACTCAGCAGAGTCTTGAGTTCATGTACAACTCTGTGGAGAGACAAGTCTGCTCAAGCTCTCGTCTTCCAGGTATTTCCAAAAGGTTTCATGAAAGACATCGTGACCCACCAGTAGGATCATCAGGACACAGACACAAATGGAAGCTTACAAAAATCAGTAGGACTTACATGATACCTACTGATCATCTAATGCCACAGGATCAAATCCTGAAGTGCTAATATTTCATTCTGTTCCTACTCAGGCAAGACATCGCTTGGCCTCATTGAAACTGATACATGGCATGTTACATTGCATTCATCTTGTAATTCAGACTGTGATATGGGCTCAGGTCTGCTTTGATTTCACCTTGCAAAATCCAGCAGAGCACACGTTCACTGCTCACAGCAATCACACCTGCAACCTTGTGAGAGTAAATGCTTTGAGAAAAAAAAAATGCAAGCATTCTGTAGATTAGCCATGAGCTCCACTGGTGGAAGCAGCAAGTAGCACCAAGACATCAGTGTTGTATAAAGTGTGAAACAAAGGCAAATAAGAGGCAGAAATTTTCCAGCAACAGCCCAAGTATCACTGCTGGACTACAGACGTGGTGGCATGCAGAGGGCCATATATGACTCTCTCTTGGCTTTCACATGCTTTTTCACTTCTTCACATTTGGCAGAAAGTGCATCTTACCAAAAAGAAAAAAGAAAAGGAACCTGCCAGGCTTCTTTCCTCCACACTGAGAACATGAAAACAGCTTTGGGTCCAGGAAGCACAAATACAGAGACCATTTCAAAACAGCCACCTCACTCTCTCAAATTTAGCCCTAAAGCAATTACTCTTCCCAGGGAGTGCTGTAGAAAATTAAATAGGAGATCATAGGTAGAGGTTGCCAACCCAACTTCAGCTCCAAATTACTTTGTGGTGGGTAGTAGGAGGCACTGGTTACTGGTACTTATGGACACATGTTTATGCAGGCATGGTGCTACTTCATGAACATCTTTCTTTTTGGGCTCTCAAAAGGCACTCCCCTTGCATCCTCTATCACACATGCAACCCTGCCTGCCAGCTTGGCAACTGCAGAATCTTGGTCATGGTCACCAAGGAAGTCTCTCCACCTGCCTGAAGCACCATGTGAAACTAGGTGAGCTCTCCCCACCTTGCAGAAAATAAGATAGCAAAGTGAAAAAAAAAAAAAATTACTTGCTCAAAGTCACAAAGCAAGTTGGCAGCAGAGCCAGCAATAAATACAACCCAGATGTCCTGGATTCCACCTCCTCCCTGCACCATGCTGCCTCTCTTAGCTCAATGCTGGAAGGAAATGTTTTACATTTACTCATCCCTCCTTTTCCTTTGTCAATAGAAATTAAAGCAGGCATCTGACTGCCTAAGCCTTGAATACTCCAACGGTTTCCAAGACTTGCAGTGAAGTTAGCCAACATTTCTATTGAATCCAGCCCTAATGGACAACTAGAAGTAATTTCTTTGCCAAGTAGCCTATCAGTGCTAAACTCATTTATGCACATACTACTTTTATATAGATACACATTGCGTATACATATATATACATTTCATGACTCTGCAAAGAACCACTAATTACAAAACCACAATTTTTGTAACTGTGATGGTTTTGGCTGAGGTAGAGTTAATCTTTTTTTTCATAGTAGCTAGTATGGGGCTGTGGTTTGGATTTGTGCTGGAAACAGTGTTGATAATTCAGGGATGTTTTTGTTATTGCTGAGCAGTGCTTCCACAGAGTCAAGGCTTTTTCTGCTCTTCACAGAAACCCCACCATTGAGCAGAGCAGGGGTTCAAAAGGAGCTGGGACAGCTGGGACAGCTGACCCTAACTGACCCAAAGGATATTCCAAACCATATGGCATCTGCTCAGCATATAAAGCTGGGGGAAGAAGAAGGAGGGGAGGACACCTTCAGAGTCATGGCATTTGTCTTCCCCAGTGCCTGTGACGGAGTCCTGATTTCCTGGGGATGGCTGAACACCTGCCTGCCAACGGGAAGCAGTGAATTAATTCTCTGTTCTGCTTTACTTTTGTGTGTGGATTTTGTTTTACCTATTAAACTGTTCTTAGTTTGGCCCACAAGTTTTTTCCCTTTTCCTATTCTCTCCCTATTCCACTGAGGGAGGGAGTGAGTGAATGGCTCTGTGGGGCTGAGCTGACATCTGGGGTTAAACCATGACAGCAACTTAACCAAGTAGGGAATAAACAGATCTACTACTATTAAAAAAAAAAGGCTACTTGTATGCTTTTTGTAAGTATAAATTTAAGACAAGCCTCTATATCTTTTTATTTTGTTGAAAGGTAGGAAAGTCGGTCAGGATGTTTCTTTCATTGAATCCACTCAGGTGTGCCAAAAGACTGATAGCTAATTAACATTAATTTTCAATCAATTTATTTTGTGAACAAAATGTCCAAATATTTAAAATTTGCTCATTAAGCTATCCATGGTGTCTGTGTGGTAGGCCATGCTCGTATATTTTCCAAAAGCAATGTAAATCTCATGTCCATCAAATACGTCATGTCCTGTCAGCAAAATATCCTTACATACCATGGGTGCTGTCAGCCCAAGGTGGCTCCATGTCTCTGAGCAGTTAAACACACTCTTATTTGCCTGTTTTCTCACCCTCAAGATAAATGCCATTCCATTTTTCCTACCTGTCATCATACAAATCCAGCTGGGATTGCAGGTATTGTGCTGCTTTTGCTATAACTCCAATTCCAACATGCTGCTCTGCCCACTGAAGGTACTTCAGGAGAGCTGGAAAGAAGTTAAAAAGAAATGCAGCACTTCATGTTGTATCCTCCTCTCACCCAAACACTCAAGGGGCATGACTGTGGGAACAAAACCTTCAGCAACTGCAGGTTGCCTAAAACACTTAACTCCCTCATTTCTCTTGACTGGAAAACAAATACCCTCCAGATTTCGCATTCAGGTCTCCTGTCAGAGAGCAACAGCCTCCTGCTCCTCTGCAGAAGGGCAGCTGAAGATGCCACATACAGCAAGGTCAAAGAGCTCATGGTCTTCTTAGGTGCTCTTGTATTAGGTGCCTCCACCATGAGCACTCTGCACAAACCCACATGCTGGATAACTGCATCCACAGCTTTGCTCCAGCCAACACGGCTTCATTACGATTGACATTTTCTGACATCTTCGAGACAATGAAACAGACAAAAATGCAGCCCAAAAAAGCCTTCCTTCTTTCTCTGTAGAACTGTTTCTGCCATTTTCTCATTACCATCACCTCTATTTTGCTCAACTTGCTTGGCACAAACCTTCTAAATCCTCCAAGGCACACCTGGGCAGGAGACTGTACATCACTTAACACGGTGGGGACCTTAACCTGCCCTCAGACTGCAGCAGCAATAAATGACAAGAATAGGTCTTGACACACATGGCTGGGTTGTGCCATTTTTGTGCAACAACAATCAGTTTTATGGATTTGAGCCTGTGCTCCTGCCAGAGACTTGTCTGCAAAGTCTCTGCGAAGCAGGAAGCTCTCACTCCTGCTCCTCAGAGCTACTGCAGCCAGGTCAAGGACATTGCTCCTTGCTGCAATCTGTCAGTGCCGATTTAGCAAGCCCCAGCTCCCTTCCCCTGAATGCACAGGCTCTGGCTGGCCTTCCCCATGGTTCCAAGTGTGTCTGAGAGCCAAAACCTTATCGCAGTCCATCTCTGTCTCCTCACAAGAGCAGAGTTAGTGGAGGAGTTGGCGTCGTCTGTTTGTGCTGGTATGACTGCCAGCTCCTGTTTTGGATTAGAGGATGATGGTTTTCCCTCCCTCTATATCCCTTATTGGGCATTTGAAAGAGGAGGATTTGTGGGGAGGGGAAACATTCATAATGGTTTTTTTGCAGCTTTTTTGCCCTCTCTTTGCTCTGGTGCAAATGAAAGCCCCAGGCCCATGGGCTGTATCTGTGTGTGCTGTCATAGGGCACAAACTTTGTCAGCCCAGGCCATGACCTAACAGTGTGATAGTGGAGAGGTGTTCATGCAGCACCTGAGCTTAGGCTGCAGCTCCCTGCACAGAGGACTGCTGGCACAGGACCAGTGTTCAGTGCATGTCACAACTTGGGGGATCATTGCAAAAGCGTCGCTTCCCTATCAAACGCCAGGGTGGAGATATGCTGACTCCAGTCCCCATCTTTCAGAGCAGGGCAGGGACTGAAGGTGAACCAGCACTAAGGCCAGACACACAGGAGGGCAAGTAAATTAATGAAGCACAGCTGAGAATGATGGGGGTGGTGGTCAGCAGAAGCAGCCCAAACACATCGCAGTGTGTCCTGCTGCTGATGTGCAACACAGCTCTGCGGCACCAGCGTCTGATACGACTCCCACAAGGTGTTTCCCCTGGGCTGGAAAATGCTGTGGTTGCCCACACGGGCGAGGAGGGGATTTTGCTGCATGAGGTTGTCTCACCCACACTGGTTTTCACTGGCCTGTGGCTGGATGTGTCTGTGTGTGGCCCTGCTGGCTGCTTTCTCAGTGCCCTTAAAAAATAGTCCAAAATCTCTGGTTTTCTTTCCTCACCATTTGCTTCCATCCCTGCTCCAGGGTTGTCTTTGACTCCATCACTGCATCCTAAGGGTCTGCAGGCAGCTTTGGGCAGCCTTGCAGAGGCAGCAGGGTGTGGTAGAGGGGTGTGCTGTGGGCTCCCCTGCTCCCATTCCTGTCTTTTTGCCAAGGTATCTTCCCTCAACACTGCCTCTGCCAAGCAGACCGACCCAGGGATACCAGCTGCAAAGGACTTCAAGGTAGGCCTGTCACAATATTCCTTCAAGGGTGCTGTATGAATTTAAACTTTTCTTTAGGGAAAGAAGGTCTAAAACCTGAAAATAAGAAATCAGATTTTTTTCCACAGGTTTTCCTACCCAAGCCATGCCATAAACAATGGTCCACATCCAACAAGTCAATCTGACTCAGGTGCTTCGCCCTCTCTGTTCCAGAGCACCTGCAGTGCTGAGTGCCCCAAATGCCCCTGCTAGCATTGCTCTGGGCACCGTTTGCCTGCCTGCAAACACCCAACCTGCAGAACCACCACCCATCTGCTCTGCCATCTGCCTGCCACTGCACCAGGCACTGCTCTCCAGGAAAAGCCACGGTTCTATGCTGACAGAGAGAGGCTACAGCATTTTCCTAATCAAGAGAGAGAGGCAGCTCTGAATTTGGGTGACAAGATGCTCTGGAGCCCGTAGGTTGACTAGGACATAATTTACTGATGTGCAGGAAATGCTGATGACACATGTACCTGTTCATGCTGGCCTCAGAATGACAAAACTGCTGCCCTCCAAATAACATTTCTGCTGCCAGACTCTCCCTACCTACTGCTGCTGAGATCCTGCCAGTCTGAGATGCTGTATTTTCCAACACCCTCTGAGCAGCCTGACTTCTGAACAGGGATACCTCAGGCACCCACACACCCTCCACGCTCCTCGTCCTGCTGTGCTCAGCAGCAGCAGAAGGGAAATGATGATCCAGGTCTCTGGGAGGGGTGCCATGGCCTGGGGCTGGCCACGTGGTTGGGATGTGTGCAGTTCTACAGGGCTGGGGCTGTTTATCCACAGTAGAAAAGCAGACAAAGTGAGAAAGGGAGAGGAGGGGGAAGCACTGGGCAGAGCTCCCAGGAAAATGTTGCTGTGGACAGTTTGCTTGGGCTCCTCAGGGACTCCTGATGGTTGTTCTGATCTCCTCACCATGAGACCCAGGGATGATTTGTTGTCACATGCGCTGAGCACACTGTTTTCCTTCTAAGAAAAAAGCTGGTATAGTAAGGAGAGATTACATTCATGCTTGAGCTTATCTGAAAGTGCTAGGCTTATTCTCTGGGCTTTAAGGTTTATTTAGACTAAATAAGGTTTATATATTTGGTTGGTGAAGCATGCAATGTGTACATTATAATTATATAGTTAATGCACTAATCTCTGTGATGAGCTTTCCTGGCATAACTCAGTACAGTTATACAAAAGCTTCTTTTTAATCTCTGAGGAAGATTAATTTTAAGAAGAAAACCATGATTTCTCCTGCTATCTCTATCCAAACCCTTTCATTCACAGATTGCTTTTAGACTGACTGAAGCAGTGGTTAAATCCACTGTGAACATAGACCACAGTGCCATTACTAAATTTGTTCCTTTCACAGCAGGTCTGTGGGGGCCCTGCCTCCATCCAGCTCTGTTGATCACTGGAATGTCCCCTCATAAATACCTGTGTGTGACCAGTTTGTTTTACACCACTTACACAGTCAATCATTTTCTAGTCTGAGACGTGCCCTCAAAAAGGATACTGACAGCAAAGCCTAAGAACATATTACTCATCACTGCTCATGGGAAGCCTGAGTAGCAAAATGGCATCACCATGAACCCAAATGCTGCAGACAGTCATTCTCACGTGAAAATGCCCAGTTTGCCCCCAAAACGGGCTCTCACTCGCTCTTTAGGCACTGAGTTGGCTGAGCTATTCATTCTGCAAACAATTTTTTTTCTCATAATCAAGCCCATTATGTGAAAAAGTCAGCCTTAAGGAGTGTGAGGACATAGTTCATATAAAAATCAATGCAACCTTTCACTGAAGCATAAATCAGATCAGCTCTGACATATATGAAAATATTTGGGGAATGTTTAATGACATTTTTGTGTTCTTGTAAATTATTTGCTTTTGGCTGATTTCAGAAGCAGGAGTAGGGGAAGATCAGCTCATATCAGGAAACATCAGCAATTGAAACCACCAACTTTCTCATGATAGTTTTACAGATCTTCATCTCACAGACCTTCCAATAAACTCACACACACAGAATCACAGAATATTTAAATGTTGAAAAGACCTCCAAGATCAAGTCCAACCTTTGACCTAATATGGCCATGCTCAGTTTTCAAGCAAATAAAAAAATCAAACCCAATCTTTTGGATGCTTATCTTATCTGATCTTCTGATCTGAGGGAGAGCTGCTAACTTCTTTGAGGTTCACCAAAAGCTGATCTCTAACTAATGTTTAAGATAAGGATGCCCAGTCCCACTGAGCCATTTTTCCCCTTCAGAATACAATGCAAGCATCAGTTAAAGCCATTCCTGGAAAAGTTACTATCCCATTTGCTAACTTTAATAAGTTTCACTCCTGCATGCATGTCCTTTGAGTTTCTTCTACTCAGGCTAAAACTCTCATTTTGGAATTCACTCCTCCAAGTAGTAGTGCTAAAGCAAATTCTTTGGATTAAAAAGAGTCATGTGAGGAAAGGGAAAGAAAAGTTGCTGCATGTGTTTACTTGAGGGAAAAGTAAAGCACTGTGCCTGGCTGACAGTCAAAGGTCCAGGAGCTGGAGCAAACCACACAGCAAGTAAAGGAAGAGAGGACCTGTGGAAACCTGATGACATTTGCTTCCTGTGGCTGGTATGGAGTATGGGAATCCTAGGAAAAAGTGGGGATGCCTGGACTAACAAACGTGTCAGCTTTCAGGATGCACTTCAAAGTGCAATATTTTACATCTATAACAGTTTATTAGACTATCTAGCTAGGACTTGTGGAAATGGGAAAATGTATGTGCAGCTTGAAACCTTTGCTTTTCAGTGCTGGCTGGCTGAGGCCGCAGACACACCACTGTTCAAGGGGAGAGAACTGGGAGGTCAGTGGGCACGTAAAAGGTATTTAAAATCAGAGGGCCACATGGATAAGAGCTGCTCCTCTAACTCTGTGAAAGTCAGGTACAGGCCACTGCTATCAAAATCAAGTAGTGTTTGTTCTCTTAACTACAGAGAAGAAACAACATTTGCCCAGCAGTGAAGAGCAGTTCCTGTGGCTTTGGAGCCTCCAGCATTTATCAGCAAGCTTGGAAACCATATAAACCTTATCTCCTTGTTTGTGTTTCTGAAAAACAGATAATTCTGCCTCCTGAAGACACTGCTATCTTTACTAGGCAGATGAAGTGGACTTGGTGCCTGCTCTTCTTCAGGCACTTGCATTCCTGCTCCATGGAATTTTGCTGGGATTTGGGCCGTTACTGTGGCCTGGGACTCTCTCCCTTGCAGAGCTGCCATCCCTTACTGATGGGTCCTCTATTAATTATCTTGGCCTATTTATTACTTACATGCCATAACACCCTTAGCAGATTTTGAATTGTTTCAGTCACTCTGGACTACACATTTGGTCATCCCCTTCTTTGACAGAAAACTGCAGACTTATTCTCTGTGATAATGTTACTTTCAGGTATTTAGCTACCTATAGTCCCCTTTCAGGAAGTAAAGATGTTGGTAGGAAGGATTTAGCACATGAAAGGTCCTCTCCTAGCCGGAGGTTTTCTTTTCCAATACGAAATAATGAATTCCAGCCTTGACTCTGAAATCCGGAGTTAAATGAGCAAACACGTGGATTTAGCAAATTTTCCTTGGAGCAGGCATAACCCTCCCACACTGGGGCTAGGCACAGCTGCGGGTCATCCAAAGGACCTTCCTTTGCCACAAGGATGCTGCCTGGATTCCTGCAGCATGCGGAGAGATGGCAAACTAGTTTTGGTCAGGTTTAACCTTAGCTCCAGCGGGAGCTGAATCCCCGACATCGCTCAGCGCTGCTCCACCACCCGGCTGTGGAGGGAAAAGCCTGCCGGGCCGACTGCAAGTTACACCTCAGGGAAGCAGACGAGGCAGCAGTTGTTAGCTGGCGTTGTCAGGAAAACACTTTGTTGGTGCACGGGGGGTCAGGGACGTGGCAAACTGCCTGAGAGCAAGTGCTTGCCCTTGCTGGGTCTGCCTGTGCTGGTGCAGAGGGCCAGGTCCCCTCCTCACTCCCAACAAGGTTAAAGGTGAGGCTTTTCCCAGCCTTACTGGTTCAGATTGTACCTGCAATACAGAGCCCACAAACACAGCGAGATGGTTCTCCAGAGGAGGAAACCCTGTTTTTTTTTCGGGGCATATTTTGCTGTTTCCAAATGTAAGCAACATTAAGGAACGCAAAAATAGCTAAATGTAAAAAAAAAAAAATAGGTTGGCTCTATTTACTCAAATATTTAGTCAGATTATAAGCTTTCACACCTTTCAAATACACTGCCTTATATTCTAATTATTTAGGTCTCTGAATGTGAGGAATTGTGAGAAAAAATCTTACTCTAATCCCTCAGTGTTTTACACTTGCATAGGATCAACTTACTTCTTTGCCCAAGTAGCAAACTTGAGCAATAAAAACAACCCAAAGCTCCAAGTATATTTGGAGGTTCAAACCTTCAAATACACATTCCTGTGGCTTCATGTAAGGCATGACATCTCAGGAAGACCCTGGTGCTCCCTCCACTCATAGGGACAATGTTAAGTACTGTGAAATTCGTGGTGTGGCTTCCTGGAGAAAGGTGTGTCCAAGCACAGGGCACTGAACCCCCTGAAGCCAACAGAAGGTTAATTCAGATTGCAGCTATTCCCAATAACCATGCATTACAGACTGTTGGATTTTGTTTCAGTGATGAGCTTCAAGTACAGCCAAAAGCGAACAGAGGCACGTTGACCTCATAGTTCTGTGAATACAGATTGAGCGTCCAAGACAATTAAAAGCAGGGAATACGTGCCATCTCCAAACTCCTGGCAAGTCACTGCCAGAAGTTACCACTGCCCCGTTCCACTGAAAAGACATTAACACTCGCTGCAGAGGAGGTTGGAAGGCAGCCATCCCCGATGGATTGCTTACGAGCACTGACTAGAGTCAAACTGACTTCAGTCAGAGATTTACACAAGCCTCATAATCTAATAGTAGAGTTTACTTTACGAGAGTGCCACACCAAAGATAGTAAAATGCAGTTTTAGCTAACAAATCTACATGCTTGCTCAGAAAAGCTACAGCCATCATGGAGCATGTCAGCACCGCGGAGCGCCTGGCGCAGATTTATAGTTTTCAGTTTATTGCTGAAGAGTTATTGTTAACTCCATTGTTATAGACTTTCTGCAATTAAAGGTTCCAGTCACACTTATCATTTTAAACATAGCTAATAAAACCCAATAAATCCTGAGATGTTATAGGTTTTCCCGTGCTGTTCAACATCTGAAACTTTTTTTATGCTGGATTTTTGACTTATGTTAGGATAGATTTTGGAAGTAAATTGGCTGTTGTAAACTGCTTTACTTCTGATTTGCTTAGATCTGCAAAATTTCTTGTAGTTTTTCTTTATTATAGTAAAAGAAAGAGTGAGGCATTACTTAGACCTTTTCCCTTGAGCATGCAATAGGTGATGATAAGTACTGTCTCTCTTACAAGTTGTCTTCCAACCTTCTGTGTTTTTTTGTGTCATAAATTATAAAGAATAAAGATTATTTTGTTCTAGCAATGACTTGTGGTCTTTTCTCTCACCTGATTTATGTTTTCTCTCTTTTCTATCGAAGCTTTGAGAGAACGGATTTTCATTTTCTCTACAGGTGGTTACAGTTACAAATTCTACTTCTCACCATCTGTATTCACACATTCAGAAACTTATCAGAGCACATGGATGAACCCAGACAGGTGGACAGAATAATTTTACCCTCTGTATTTCCCAGCACTTTACAAACTAGCCTCAGCAGCCTTGCAGTGAGCACTTCCAGGATCCAACTTCTGACAAGGTTATGGATCTGCTTTTTAGATGCTTCAAGGTTAATCCTAGTCTCAAATTCCATGAACATTCAGAGATCCTAATGCCAAGTCAGTATATTATATATATATATTTGCAAATAGTATCGAGATATAATATCCACACAAATAGTATTCCTCTTATAGGAGCAGAGATACTATAAAATCCAAACATATCTATGGGGAAGAACAAGTAACAGAAAACTCATATTCATCAGTGTCCTCGGGTGACAATCAGAAATCAACCTCACTCTAAGAAAATTGCTCTTTGCACCCTTCAATTCATCGCAACAATTGGGATTGGCTCTTTGCACTACAGAAGAGTTTCACTACCTTTGAGATCGTCCGGATGGGTTAAGCATACAGACAGAGGAAGTAGAGGAAAACAACATGCGTGATCTGGAATAGAGATTACTGAATGGAGGGGTGTGTGTGCACTCAGAACCAACATCCCTCTGAAAGCTTTGGGAGACTTAGAGGCTTGAAACCCCCTGCGTAAAAACGTGGATCAGAAACTTTTTATCAAGGTGAACACATTTGTTCATCCCCGATCTCACCTCTTGCCATACACAAGAAAGAGGCAAAGGTTTACACCAGGCGAGATGCACCTTGGTTGCAGCTCTGGGCACACTTTTCCCCAGCAGTGTCATTTAACACACAACATCTTCAGGTTTTGCTTATCAAGTACAGCAGCTGGGAACCTTATGCCTTTACAATTGTAAAGTCCAGTTTCTGTATCAAAAGAGGCAAAATGTTCACGCCCACATCTCTCTGCATTTTTAAAAAGCCCATCATCTACTGCAAACTTTTGCAATGTGCATCAGAGATTTCATAGAAAGAAAGAAAGAGAGAGACGTTTGGGTTTTAAGAAAAAAAACTTACCAAAAATAACTGAAGTTCTCTAAAGCTGCCCTGAAGTTGAAATAGCCCAGAACACCAGTGCAGAGCCTGCCTTAAACTCTCTCTCACTCCCCCTCTCTCTCCAGCAACTGGAAGGAGGGCTGTGCAGAAATTCAGCAAACAATTTTCCTTCTATGTCGACCGGGGCGTTCCTCACGGGCAGAAAGGGGATGGCTGAGCCTGGGTGAGGCTCGCTGCTATCCCCAAGGCAAAGAGCACTGTCGCAGATTACACAGCCTCTGAAATCCAATCCCTTTCTCTGCTCAGGCAACAGCTGTACGGCTTCAGCTGAGGCGGGAGCAGGGGACAGACCCTGGGCTTGTTGCTGGTCAGGCTTTCCATGTTGGGGGGCGCTGAGGAATGGGGGCACAGGGGTTTCCGTGAGCTCCGTGTCTTCTCGCAGCGTGCTGCCGGACAGCTGCAGGCTCGGCCGCTCGCAGGGTGGAGATGCGGGGCAATTTCCGCGGGACTCAAAGTATATGGGATGTGGGCGCCCGCGCAAAACAAACATCTCTTTTCCTGAAATTCATTCCCAGCCTTGCTTCAGGACATAACTGGGTAATTAACGTCGTACGGATTAGTAAATTCTCATGCAAGCATGCACACACACAGGATGCAGTCTGTCAGCCTGCCACAACAGCGCGGTTCAAACGGGCTTCAAGGCTGTCCCAGTGTCCTCTCTAAGTTCGTTTTTCCTTGTCACTTTTAGGCAGCTGTTTGACTCTTTCCGAAAGCCCCCTGAATGCTGAGCTGGCAGTCCTTCCACCAAGTGAAGCACTATGGTGGCTCGCAAGGTGGGAGTGCCAGTGCTTAGTGCTGCGTTCACCGTGTCCTGATATTCTTCACTTGAGGGAAACTGCTCAACGCCAGCAAAAACGGGTTTATGAAAACTCCCAGCTCCTCCTCTCGCCTGTTTCTATTTCACCCTACGAAAAGGAAAGAAATTTCTAATACAGCTGATTCCTCCCTCTCCCAGGAATTCCACTGATCCTTTGACTCCTCCTCCCTGAAGCTTTAAAAAGTCGCAGCAACAGATTTCAGCCCGGGTTTCCGTGGTTCACAGAAGCCTCTGGCTGCTGGTTTGCATGCTGTCAAATAGAGGTGAGGTGAGAGGGGGTGCAAAATACAAACAACACATAAGGAGTGTCCTGCAATTGCTCCGGCTGCTTTGCCAACACCCCAGAGCAGGTAAAAAACACTCCAGCCAAAGGAGGAGGAAAACCCCTGTGTTTACAGAGCAGCCTCGTTTTGTGTGAGGCAGATGCTGTGCTGGGGATTTTTATGCTGTTGGCTCTGAATAGGTTTTGACACCTGAAATTCTGCAGATGTTGGGTTTCTGGACCCAAGTTTGGAATGGGCACACGTGCTTTCCACAGAGAGTCTTTGAAAATCTGAGCGGGAAAAGTGAGTGTGTATCTCTGATTCCATCCTGTGTGGGTACATAACAGGCTTTTTATGAAAAGTGGGTCACAGAACTACAGTATTTATATTAAAGCCAGTTCTTTAACTTGTGCAATTAATGTATATTATTACATCTAATTATACATTATATATTAATTACAGATCACATATATAACAATTTAGAAATCCTATATGTAATTTTATCTAATTAATATACACAGTTTTTCAGCACATGAACTGAAAAACACTTCAGGAATTGTGTCTGTTTATTATGTGAGTCTATTGTACATCTTTACAAAATAAATAATATATAATCACATGTAATGTGTGATTATGTACTATATCTATAATCATATATAATTAATGTAAATATATTGTGAAGCAGTATGCAGTTCACACACAACCTCTGTCTTCTCGTGAGTGTGGCATCCACATGAAGAGTTAAAAGCAGAGGTTGGCTGTAGCCACTGCAAGATGGTAAGGCTGTGAGGAGGAAGATGAGGCAATGGGACAGTGTCAGCACAGGGGAAGTGAGAAGGTGGCACCTGGAAGTGTTGAAGGCCAGGCTGGGTTTGCAGCAGCCTGATCTCGTGGAAGGTGTCCCTGTCCGTGGCAGGGGCTTGGAACTGGATGGTCTTTAAGGTCCCTTCCAGCCCAAACCATTCCATCATTCTGTGTTTCAAGCAAGATGTCCTGCAGCTGCCTCAAGGATGGAGGTGACCAGAAGCAATGAAGGCCTCCTGAGATGCAGTCAACAGCAGCAGAGTAAACTGAGATGTCTGAGAACGGGAACGAAACCTTGCTAAGAGCTGGCTCAGGCTTGCTCTGCTGCCATCCCTATTTCTGTGCACTGTCTTTAGGACTATACCAAGGTCCAGCCTTTCTGAGCCATCTTACAACATCCTGACAAACAACATGTATTTTCTGGAAACAGACATGCACAACAAGAAGCCCAGCCTACAACACGGATTGGTGTGGGGACAGTTCATTTGGATGCAGAAGTCTGGCTCCCACCTCCCGAGCGAGGGGTGCCAGCAGCAGCACTCCAGCAGGGCACAGGCTGTGGGGTGGCAGCAGCTGCAGTGTGCTCCATGCCCAGTCAGGGCTGCATTCAGCTGCCTTTGCTGAATATATGGATGGGCGTAGTTTCGATCTTTTAAGAATTTTTAAAGCCCACATGAGACAAAGTCCTGGCTAAGTTGAGAGAAGCCAACTGTTTTTCCATAAACCTGGAAGAAATGACTCTGTTCGTTTTCTGGGTATTGGGAAATCTATGTTCACTGTCAGTGGCCTTTTTCCAGTTTCATCTCGGAACTGAAGGTGTAAGCCCGGATGTCTGAGCGCTGCCCTGCAGCTGTGACTCCACTGAAGACAGCTGCTGTGTCAGAGACTTATCCCCACACAACTGCAAGCCTAAAATCTCCCCTCTTTTCAGCCAATATGGTGCTGTTCTGGGACTGTCAAATTATTTCAACATTATTTGACTGACAGGAATTCATAATGCTCACTTGGTTTATTTTTAAATATTTATCAAATCCACTGTTTGTCTACTGAGCTATTGAAAAAATGCTAGCAGACCGATAGTTTCCCAACTCACCAAGTGATTCCAGCACGAGTTATTCAGTGAGAACACTCCAAGCAGCCCTTGTGTTTACTCTTCTTGACAGACAACTAAATATTAAAAGATAAAGCTCTTTGAGTTATGCTGGAGCAATATTAAAAAATATTCCTTTCTGCTCAACTGCCTCGCCAGGGAGGACCATTGTATCTCACATTTCTCTATCCCATATCTAACCCCGTTTCCCAACTTCCCTGTCTTAAAATGTTGTTTTCTCTTCTCTGTTCTCAGGTAAGGCTGCAAACACACAATTGAATGACACAAGCTTTCTTTTATTAGTGCCATTCACCCCCTGAGTGTGCATGGACTCATGTTAGACTTATGCATGAGGGTGTGCTGCTGTAATAGTAATGAGAAATGAGATGGAAAACAATGGGAATGTTCCCGTGTTTTCTTAGACCCAAAGAGAGAGACAACATGTTCCATGAGATTATAGTAAAGCATGCTCTGGAACACACATTCCTGTACTTTAGTGTGGAGGATGCAAGGGTCATGGTTTCTATTATTTTTCCTTCTCAGCAGTTACAAATCTTCAGTTTTTTGGGGGAAAAATATGAAGCCACGAATTTCCACAAGTCGATAAGGCTGGGTTGCAGAGACCAGCTAAAGAAAGCAAATGTGTTTGCACAATTCAGAAAGGAGTTAAAAAATTGAGGACCTGCAGCTGAAATAGGCTGCTAAGAGAATGAACCACAGGAAAAAGAAAAAGGAGGGGAGAGAGACAAGATCAATGTGAACTCAAGATGTAGAAGAGTGGATGGAACTCAATATCAGACTGGCAGTGAGAGGAATGAATGGGTGGAAGCACCTGGCCACCAACTCTCAATTCTAGCCCAGAGGAAGATAAATGTAACATTAATCACCAATTTACAGACATCTCCCCTGCTTTGTCTCCCATGACTGCATTTTGTTACGACACAGGAATGTATATATTTATCTATTTCACAGTCAGTGAGTTTGAACTAAAAAGGTATTTAACCCAGCCACAAAAACTTCCTCTGAATTTTTTCTAATTTCTACATAAGCCATTAATTTGATTTGCTTCAACTTTTTTTTTTTTTTTTTGCATAAAACTCTTCCATTTGCAGGTAGACATGCAACCTCACAAACAGAGAGAGAGCCAGGTATGGAAATGAGGTTCCATCACTGCCTCTTTTAAGAAACCTCAGGGTTGGACTCAAAGACCTCTTTCTGAAGTTACTCAATTCAGGTGAGTTCCCCCCCAAAAAACTGAATGGGTGTCATTCATATATCTTGTAACTTAACTGAAGTCTGTCCTCCAAATAGATTGGCCTTTTCATCTGAGAATTTACTCAAAAGAGGCTCCAGTGTCTACCTGCCTGTGGCAAGTTCGACCAGCACTACCTGACTCCTGCACTAACACCAAGATGCAACTGGTAATATTTTGTATAAAAAGAGGTTTCTTCTTTGTGAAGATAAACAAATGTCAACTCCAGGTATCCATGGTGGGAGTAGGAAAATCCAAACTCATGGCAAAATAACTCAAACAAACCCAGGGAAGAGTTGTATATTTTCAGAAATTCAAATATTCTCTTCCAGGATCCTAAATATATATATGTTTTTTTTTTTTTTTACTTTAGTGGTTAATATTGTTGCTGATGGAAAAAGAAAAAGAGCCTAAAAATGCAGATCTACAACCAGCATAAACAAAAACCCCAACAACAACAGAGAAAGCATTATTTAGAAATGAAACAAAATAAGACATTTCCAAGAGCAATCCTTTCACTAACAGGAGGAGAAGAAAGAGGAAACTAATTCACCCTGCACAGTTTCTTTTATTTTGTCCTCGGGCATATGCTCCATCTCCCTTTGTCCCCCAAATGCATTTCCACTGGCCCTGACAGTGCTGGCATTGACCTTCTGCAGCCAAAATAGCTTGGACAGAACGAAACAGAAAAAACAGGAGCCAGGCAGAGCAAGGGGCAGCGCAGCCATGGCCACGGACCTGGGGGAAAACTGCTAAAATTAGCAAAGCTCGTACAAAACCCACAGTACTCGTGGAGCTGCCGCCTTCCTGCCCTTCCAGTGGCACATTTGATCATTCAGAGCAGAGGGGAACAAAGCCACCGCCTGCAGAGCTTCACACCCCCTGCCCTGAGGAGTCACCATCAACACCCTCCTCCACTGCTGCTGGTGGGCATCCATCAGCATCATCCATCTCCAGACTGTGCTGTGGAGGGCTTTAATGAAAAGTCAGCATTTACTCCCTGTTTGCCACAACCATCTCGTTCCCTGCTCTCTGCTGTTTTCACTTCCCCGCTCAACTGGAATTCAGAGCTGGCTGACCGTGGGCCTTTATTATTTAACTATTTCAAAACCTGTGACATTGTCTGGAAAGCCGACCTGGGCTCCTCCCTGAAAGGTGAATATTAGTGACAAATAGCCGACAACAGGAAAACAAAAGCAGCTCTTCAAGCTGGAAAGATAGGTGTTAATTACCCGTGAATAACCTGTTTGTACTCGGTGGTAATGCTCAAGCACCTGGCAAAAAAACCTATTCGAAACAAACTGTTTCTTTTTCTGCAATGTCATTATGCTGCATTAAGCACTTTTCTTTCCACAGTTTTGGTACTTCTGGGTACCACAAAGTCAGTAAGTTTTCTCATTTCGAAATCCAGGGAAAAAAACGCCCTAAGGACTATGAAAGTATGAATACAACATTCACAAACTGTCCATTTTCAGTCATTTACTGAGTTAGATATTTCTGGAGTACTTTTAAGCATCTGTGTGATTATATTATTTATATTTATATTTATATTTATATTTATATTTATATTTATTTAATAAGACACTTTTTTTCCTATCAAACTGAAAGTTGAAGGATATTGCCACCGATGTGGTATCATATAAAATCATACAAAAAGATCTAATATTAAAAGCAGACATCAGTAGAAGTCAAGTATAATTATTAAATGCAGCAGCTCAGATGCCACTGAAAAAAGCAGAAGTTTTCATCTGCTATAGCAAAACACATTTCAGATGCTTCCCTAAAGGTTGGGGGTTTTTTCCCTTTTCCTTTTTACCAGTCCCCCTGTGGAATGGCATAAACTCTTGCCTTTGGTGGGTGCTTGTGTAGCTTATGACATTACAGCTGTGGAAATACTTCAGTGAACCCTTCCTTGTTTTTCTATCCAAAGCCTTAGAATGGTTCTTAAACAAAGACCTTAAAACAAGAGTCCTGGCAGATGATCTCACTATGTGCCCTGGGGTTTCCATGGCATTTAGCCGTGGTTACCAGTGATTAGTACGTTTGTTGAGGGAGTAACTGGGAACTGCGCTGAAATAATNACTGTGCTGTGGAGGGCTTTAATGAAAAGTCAGCATTTACTCCCTGTTTGCCACAACCATCTCGTTCCCTGCTCTCTGCTGTTTTCACTTCCCCGCTCAACTGGAATTCAGAGCTGGCTGACCGTGGGCCTTTATTATTTAACTATTTCAAAACCTGTGACATTGTCTGGAAAGCCGACCTGGGCTCCTCCCTGAAAGGTGAATATTAGTGACAAATAGCCGACAACAGGAAAACAAAAGCAGCTCTTCAAGCTGGAAAGATAGGTGTTAATTACCCGTGAATAACCTGTTTGTACTCGGTGGTAATGCTCAAGCACCTGGCAAAAAAACCTATTCGAAACAAACTGTTTCTTTTTCTGCAATGTCATTATGCTGCATTAAGCACTTTTCTTTCCACAGTTTTGGTACTTCTGGGTACCACAAAGTCAGTAAGTTTTCTCATTTCGAAATCCAGGGAAAAAAACGCCCTAAGGACTATGAAAGTATGAATACAACATTCACAAACTGTCCATTTTCAATCATTTACTGAGTTAGATATTTCTGGAATACTTTTAAGCATCTGCGTGATATATTTATATTATTTATATTTATATTTATATTTATATTTATATTTATATTTATATTTATATTTATATTTATATTTAATCAAGACACTTTTTTCCTATCAAATTGAAAGCTGAAGGATATTGCCACCGATGTGGTATCATATAAAATCATATAAAAAGATCTAATATAAAAAGCAGACATCAATAGAAGCCAAGTATAATTATTAAATGCAGCAGCTCAGATGCCACTGAAAAAAGCAGAAGTTTTCATCTGCTATAGCAAAACACATTTCAGATGCTTCCCTAAAGGTTGGGGGTTTTTTCCCTTTTCCTTTTTACCAGTCCCCCTGTGGAATGGCATAAACTCTTGCCTTTGGTGGGTGCTTGTGTAGCTTATGACATTACAGCTGTGGAAATACTTCAGTGAACCCTTCCTTGTTTTTCTATCCAAAGCCTTAGAATGGTTCTTAAACAAAGACCTTAAAACAAGAGTCCTGGCAGATGATCTCACTATGTGCCCTGGGGTTTCCATGGCATTTAGCGGTGGTTACCAGTGATTAGTACGTTTGTTGAGGGAGTAACTGGGAACTGCGCTGAAATAATCCCTTTCTCCTGGCTTCGGGGTCCCGATGGAACCTGCTCTCAGCATGGAAGGGGTGTCAATGCTCACCTGGGGACCTGGCTGTGCCAACGCAGCCCCAGTCAGGAAAGGGCTGTTTGCTGGCAGTGGCTCTGGGCACGGGGGAACATTTCTTACAGTTCCTTGTTTTTTGACAGTGTTTTAACCTAAGCCTTCACACGCATCTGGAATACCACCTGTTACTGCATTACTTGCTCCTGTTTCTGTGTCCTGCTTGGTGGGCAGGAGCGGGCAGATGCTGCCTTTGACAACAGGCAAGAAGCCCAGGTGAGTGGGAGAAACGGGAGAAACTCCCTCAAACTGCGAACAAGCAAGCACCAGCTCCTGTCTTGCTGATAAAACAAACTGTTTTCCTCCAGATGATGAATGCTCACCCTGGTTTGCCCCTCTGTTGCAGGGGCACAGAGGGAGTCTGGGGGTTAAGGGAGGGTATTTCACACACACAGGGGTTGCTGTGTGTGGCTGGCACACGCCACCATGGAAAAACAGGGTCAGTGCTGCTGCTGTGCCTGAGACTCGGTGTGCATCTTCAGGGCGTGGGCTAGGACAGAGAAAGGACTCAGCAGATGACAATGGGGCTCAGTGTTTGCTGTAGGATGTCAGTAACACGGCAGGGTTTATTTCTTAATGAAGTGAGTCACTTGATCGGTATCAAGTATCTGTTAAGTTGAGTGATGGGGTGGATCCAAATGTTAGAGGACCTTGGTTTAAATATACCATTCACCACTCTGGACTGGCTTGCACTGTGTAAACAAAATCAGTGAGAGATGGAAATACATTAGGTTAATTCCATCTGGGGTTTCTAAGTCTCCTGCTTCCTCACAGAGCTGAGACATTTTCCAGCAACGCAAAATTCACCTCAAAGCCATATGTCCCATCACAAAAAAGCCTTCCCTTGGAAAGGGGAAAGCCAGAAGTACAGGGCAAGTAAAATCGGATAATCAGCACAGTTATCTGACTTCTGCACTTCAGCTTACTCAGCTGAACTGGCTCACCAGTGCCCCAGAAAGGAAAAGTCTGGGAAACAGCAGCCAAGAGGGAGTAAGAAGAGGACTGCTCTCTCCACAACACATTCGTGCTGCCATTGGCTTTGTCCTGTGCAGTTCCTATAGCTGGAATTAAATCTTTGGGCTTTAAGAGTCCTGGGATATGTATATTTTGGTTTCAGGCCTTTTTGTCCCCTTTACTGTCACTGAAGTCAGCTGTAGTATTGCCTGTGGCTTTTAATGGCAGCAATGTTGAGCCCTTTAATGCTTCATTCCTGACTTTCTCCCTTTGAAGAGCAGAGGAAACAACAGCAACCAACCTCAGTCAGGGGTGAGAAATACATGTCATCTTTTTCACCAGTCAGAGCCAGAGAAAGGTAAAATGCTACTGAAACTGCCATACTCCTCAATACACATCCAGAAATTGAATTTAAACATTGATTGATGCTCCTGGCACAGAAAATCAGCTTGATAAGTATGAACAGGATTCCCTTGGGTTCTGCTGAAGCACTCAGCTGTGAGACAGCATTTCTGTGTGGAGGAAGGAGCTCTGAAAGAGACCTTTCCCCACCATAGCAGGGCTGCCTTTGACTTCAGCCGCCAGCCACTTGGTTGGATAAAGAAATCCAGTGTGTAATAATTAATTCCTCTAATTTTCAATGATGCTAATGGTAAACAAGGTCACTGTTCAGTCTTGCACAGCACACAGTGCTATGTTGGTTCTGGCTGCAGTTGCCAATAGATAGGAATCAATGAAGTGAGAGAGAATAGCTCATATTTTTTTAAGGGGAGACATTATATATGTTGTGGAGTTTTGACAGCAGAAGTGCTCTCAATTGCTGATGCAAACCCTGTAAATGCAGGCTGAGAAGAAAGAGCCTAAAATGGGTCAGGAGCAGAGAAGAGCATTTATTCTGAGATCACAGCAAACTGAACAGTGCCAGCAGTGAGTCCTGTTCTTCCACAATGTTATCTCACACAAGTGCTTGTATTTTCAGTCTTTGTTTGCTTATAAATAAAAGTATTTTAGTTTTATTTTTCCTTAAAAAAAAAAAAGGTATGGAATGTATTTGGGGAGTAGAGGAATGTATTTGGGAATGTATTTGGGAGAACTGAATCTTAAAGATTTTTATACAGCGTTCATGAAAGGATTTGAAAAGTAAAATAAAAAAATTACTGCTAGTTTATCTTTTGCTTTGTCTTGTTTCAAATAAGAAGTTATGTTTTAATTAAAAGAATCCCAAGAAGTACCTGGATTGACCAGTGACAAAATAGAACAGCAAAAGACAAAAGGAGAGGGGATGTAGCTCTTCTCTTTTCTACCTCATGCTTGGTCAGCTTAATTATGTTGGCTTCGTTTAAACTAAGTTTGAACTTAGTTTAAACCTTTGTTTTTAAAAAAAATGGGGAAATGTGTCCTTAGAAGTTCCTTTATTTGAAATGGTTATTCCTGTGGGTGAATGGTTAAGACAGAAGTTAGTGGGGAATTTTTCAAATGTGTTTTTTAGCCGCTGTTCAGTTCTTGCTCAAGGAACTCAAATGGAGGCTGTATGCTCCTCATGGCATCACTTAGGTGATCCTTCCTGCTCACAAGGTCCTGAGCTCCCTCCAAGCCCCTCTGGCAGCTGCAGGATCCAGGACTGGGCTCTTGCCCAGGCATACCCATGTGCCACATCCCAGCCCATGATTCTGAGTAATACGAGTGACTCAGGAAACAAACACATGTGACACCTCACAACCCTCTCAGTGAAGGCTTCCAATTTCCCACTACACAGACCCATGACTAATCATCTTCTGTTGCTGATGGCTTCCCATGTAGAGAGTGGTTCAGTTAAGCAGCACTGGTCCTAGATGTTTCCAAACTCAAAATCCTGGTTTCAGGAAACTATTCCTTTTCCAAATATTCAACAAATACATGACAGAGGAAAAGGTGTGATAGGGAAACCGAAAAGCAGAACTACAAGCATCACCTGCTCAAGTGTGATTTGTTAGTCCTTAATGAAGGGGTTTGGATGCAAGAAGAGAAGCAAGTTATCATTTAAGTGGCATCCATGAATGGGAAGGATGCTCAGTGTGACAGCACGGGTCCTGCAGCGCCATGGGAAAACAGCACGGGGTCAGTCCTCGGGCTGCCTTTTTCTTTTACTTAGGGCAATGAAAGGGCTCAGAGTGTCCTGTGATAAACTACTGCCCGGAGCCCATTTCCATCTGTAACTGTTAGCACAGCTGGGTATTGTCCCTGCGCTAAGGGAATCACCCGTTACTGCGGGCTCCCCGCATGACTCAGCTCCGGAGCGCTGTTCAGCGTGGCAGAGGGGAAAAGCTGCCAGGCTGGCATCCCCTCCTGCTCCCTCTGTGGAAATAGGACGTGGCTGTGCACGGCAGGCCTTCGTGCCCTGCCAAGTGTCTGAGGGGATTACCCAGAGCTCAGCCGTAACCCTGCGCTCTGCTATTGCTGATGCCTTGGGAGCCATCCCTTATTCACCCGCGTGAGCAAAGCCAGAGCAATGGAAAACTCAAACGTGAAACCGGGGAGCACAAAACCCGAGAAAGTCATTCATGCTGTGTGGAAAACGGGCCTCACTGGGTGTAGGCCTGGAGTCTGTAGAATTAAGCACAGCTACAGGGGCTAATAATTTATCTCATTTACAACAACACTTGTCTTTCTCTTGGTCCTGAAAAAGTGCCTGGGCGTGGCACATGCACCATGGGTGAGCCTTCACCATGTCTGCTTCCCCAGGTGCTTTTCGGCTCCCACAGATGGCAGAGGGAGGTGGAATTCTGTTCAACCTTGTGAGCAGGGGGATAAGGGGTAGAGCAGATTTTGCTTAGCACGCAAACCCAATATAACAGCAATTAAACCTGTTTTGATTTGGTTTGTATTCCCTCTCACGTGCAGTTATGCTGAGTTCAGAGGGTTTCTCATTCTCTCTCTTTTCTGAGCCCTTCTCACTGGGGACTTGAGTAAGAAACACGAACACCACCCCCTTGCTTCCTGCGGAGCTGCAGGAAGAGCTAGAAGGGCTGGGCACTTTGCAGAAGGGTGCTCAGCTTTTCCCCCACGACCCCCACACAGCTTTCTCCTCGCCTTGCTTCCATCATTCTCAGCTCCAAGACTAATTCTGGAAACACATCCATAATGCTGTGGCCTAGGACTATTCTTTCCCTGCATTAGAATATTTTTATAGTCCATTTTGCCAAGGAATCACAACAGAAAACTTCAGGTTGGCTTTTCTGATTATTTTCTCACTCCTTGCTGAAAAGTTTCTCTCATCATTCTGCTGAACAGGGAAATTTCAACAGGGAAAAGCAAAGGAAACAGAGTTTATATTCGGATATAAAATTCTCACTCAAAGAGAAATGGATTTTTTTTTCTCTTGGGAAAAGAATTAATTTCCTCTCCTGGATTTTGAACTTTATTCCTTTATTACAGATCCTTTGGTGAGAAATGAACGGCCCATTAACCATCTCCAAACTGATTATGTACCACAGAAAACCAGAAGCCCTTGGAGGTGGAGTCCCCAAGCAACAAACTGAAACTTTAAAAGTGGTAAAGGAATGAAGGAGTGAAACATCCCAAATGCCCAATTAGTCAGTTTTATTATCATATTGTGTGTGGTCTCTGTGAAAATCTGGCCACATCTCACAAACTCTGAGACCATCAAAAAGATGTTGCACGTGCATACCCCAAAATAAAGCCATTAGAAACGCAAGAGGAGTTTTCTAGTGTGAGTCATGATGCTCAGGAAGAGATGAGGCAGGGCAGCCAATTCGCTTTTAAACAGCAGCACGAGCCCAGTGCAAAATCAGCAAATCCAGACGACCTGGATATCTCACACAGTGTTTTATTTACAGCCTCAAAAATGCCTAAATCTCAACCAAGATGCAAATCTAACTCCCTGCACTGATTTGGAGGCAGGAGGGAGAGTGCAGATGTAAGCAACAGCATCAAAGATTTATCTGTAGTCTGTGGCACCCACCTAACCCTCCTGTAAACTTGGAGAGAGGAGGACCAAGGGTTGTGAGACAAAGGAGTGAGAGCATGGATGAATTGGTTCTTGGTTAACTGCACAGAGCAGAAGCCTTGGTGAGAACTTAAAAGACATCTTGGGAAAGGGATTAGTTTCAGGTACAGCATTAATCTTTTATTTTCTTAGTTTACACTTTTTTAATCTCAAGAAGCTTTTAGCTTTTTTAGAAGAGAACAAGTTATAACAGAGCAGCACTGCAGAACACCCTTGGGGTGCCTACGAACCAGAACAGGTTTGGGAATCTGCAGCTCAAGTCATCATCCAGGGAGCTGCAAAAAGGAAAGTCACCCTGCCAGATGTTACCTACAGCCTTCCAGAAAGGCCACCCATTAACATTAAGAAACAGCCACTTTATGACGAGCAAACTGAGCAGGCACTGGGCAGAGCAGAACAGTGCCAGGGCCAAGATGAAGAGAACACTGGGTATGTGTTTCAGATAGAGACAACATGAGACAGACAGGAGCCTGAAGCAGCCCTTCCGTCCCAACCATGGCAGTATTTTCTTAGTTCAGTGGCCCTGCTTGTTCACCCCCTAAAACTTCACTGTTTCTGGACAGAACATGTCCTTACCAGGAACACCCACCCCTTGGGCAGGAGAGGATGGCAGCACATCAGCCTCTGCTTGGGATCAATCCTGCACATGGTAGAGGTGGAGGGAGGAGACAGCAGGCAAGAACTGTGGCAGGCTGGAGGGATTAAGCTCAGGTACAAGTTGGACCTAGTCAAGGTTCAGCCAAGGAGAGCACATCTTCACCTGGACTGAACAAGAAGCGTGGTGGAAACCTCCAGAGCTCTTGGAGGCAGATGCCAGCAATACAGAAGAAGCTGGAATTTAATGTGTGGAACAAGGAGGAAGGAAGTGTTGGAGAGATGGGTTTAGTGGGAAACAGTCCTCTCAGGAGTGTAGCTAGGATTTGCCCCTTGAGGATTTTCTGCTCAACTGCACCACAACTGCATTTCACAAATCCTCTAGCACACAAGTTCATGGGGAAGAGCCTAGAGGAAGATTCTGAGCATTTCTTAATAGTAGATGAAGTAATTGGGTGGTAAGATTTTTAGCCAAGATGTATCCAGTGATACAGTGGCCAAGCACCACATTTCCCATTTTAGGCCCAAAATGTCCAAAGAAAAGGTTAGGACTGACTGAACAAATCACCACCCACAGCTGGTGATTTAAAAACTATTGTTATTTCCCTGGAAATCCTGGAAATCTCTGACTGCTGAGCAAGTAATTTTCACTCATGAACGATTTAAGCTTTTTTTTTAAGGTGGCACTTAGCCAGCAGAAAGAAAGGTGGTGCATATCAAAAATGCTGGTTTTAATTTTGGCTGTACCTGCTGACCCTGACCCGATGACAGATGGAACACACTGAATGTTTTATAATGCATAAATACTTTGTCCTTCTGCACAGGATGCACTCAGGACCTCCCACAGACACACTGAATGGTCACCCTTTCTCCCGTACCCACTGGCATGACACAAGGCAACTAAAAGCTGATTTCAAAGCCACTGCTCCTGCTTGGGGGTCCCATAGCCCCTTGCATCCTTTTGTCTTTAATTTCAAAAAGCATCATTGTCTACTCATTCTGAAAACAAGGATATCCCTCAGGTTTAGGCACTTCCATCATTGATCACAAGCAATGAAGGACAAGCACAGTTGGTAGAAATAAGGGTGTTGTTACAGGCTTTTGCATCAAGTCACACCTTCCCCCTAACCTCCAGGCTGAGAAATCTGTGCATGCTCCAAGTCTGGAGAGGTGTCAGTCAGACTGAGTGTACTGAAAGCCAGTATGGGTATTTGCCTTGTTCAGGACTTTTCCATGATCCTTTGAAGTATCCATGCAAGACAGAACAGCAAGAATTACGAGAAAATTGACACCCTCAAGCAAAGACAGACTTTTATTCTGAAGAAACTACTTAAATGCAATCTGCTGCTGTGTAATATATATGCCAGAGGGACAAAATATGGTGTAAAGTAAGATCTCAGCAAGCTGAGATCCAGCTTACATATTTGGCCTATTTAATCCAAGGATGAAAATAATTACGCAAAGTCAGTCTAAGCAATCCCAGAAGGATCTGAACATATGAAATACAGTCACTGCGAGAAGCGGAAGGAAGGGAGAGCTTCACCAGTTTCAGTTCCCCTCGGCCTTCCTACGCTTGTGTGTGAATTTGGCCCAGAAAACTGTCTGGCACAGGGGATGGTGATCATTCATCCTTTCTATTTGCACAAGAATGTGGGAAGGGCTTAGAAAAAGCTCCTCTTCTCCCATCTGGGGGTCTGGGTGCGTGCCAGTTAAGTTCAGTGATGCATAACCATTTCAAGAAGCTCCTTGCCACTCTCTGTTTTGCAGAGATTTGTAAAAAAATGCAAATGTACATGCCCCAGCATCATGTTGGTCGCTCTGTCAGGGTAGGAGGCATCCTACTTTTCTCTGCTTGTCATGACAGCAATACCAGGAAGAAAGGAAATAAAACCAGTTTATCACCTTAGCACACATCCAACAAGACTTTCAAACCCTAGCAGCTGGAGAAGAAAGAGAGAAAAAACTTAACACACAGGTAGAAAGTCTTGAGGTGGTGTGTGCTCAGAGAAGCCAGAAACTACATCTTCTTGAGGGCACCAGGTGCCTCTTCTCACACACATGAGCAGCAAGGCAGTGGAGGCAAAGCAACGGGATGTGCTGCAAGAAGCGAGCGCCTACCTGGAAGCCGTGGGCAGGTTTCGGTCCGGTGTCCTGCTGACAGTGTCCCTGCTGTGATGGATGAGGTGCTTTGGGTCATTCACGCCCAGGTCCCAGGGTGGGGCCAGCGGGGCCGGCTTTGGCTCCAAACCCCGCCTCGCATCATGTGAGCCCTCCACGGCCAGCTCCTGCCAAAGGGAGCTCCCGTCTCCCATGGCTCTGGGAGCCCTCCTGAGGAGCCTCTCTGCGAGCTGAGCGGCAAAATGCAGCCAGCCTGCCTCGCCTTTGAGTCTTGGCCAAGGCTTTGTTTGTTTTCTCTTCTGTTTCAAACATCCTTTCTGCCTTTTTGGCTCAGCTAAGTAGCTACAATGCTCAACTTCTCCAGTTTTTAAGTTCTGCCCATATATATAATAGCTGGTCAGCCCTAGAGAGACTTCAAAGCCTGTGCTGAAGGTGTGCTGAGGAAGGAAGGTGGTCTCTGCCTGTGGCAGGTTCATCCAGCTGATGCACAGAACATCAGAAAAGACACGGTGGCTTGGGGTCAGTATCATAATAGGGTTTGTATCTTGGTTTCTGCAGTGCCCTGCAGCCAAAACTGCCACATCTCTGCTCCTGGTCCTGGCACAGAGCACTGGGTTCAGGTAACAGAGAGGAAGACATCAACACCTGCAGATGCAGGAGGGGTGGCTGGGACACAGAAAGGATGACACCACGAACTCCTTGATGCAAAGGAACATCTGGAGGGCATCCCCAGCAGCCATACAGAGTGGGAAGCCTGAGAAAGAGGCACCTGGGGAATGGGGGGAACTGCTCTGACACTGCTCAGAGGGAGAGAGAGGAGAAAGACAGAAAGGCTGTATATCAGCAAGAAAAGCAGGAAGAAAAGCAGCCTTAGATATTTGGAGTTGTTCTATCAAATAGACCATCAAACTGTATTTTAAAGGTTTGTCTGAGCTTGACTGTTCTTAGAGCTCCATGATCTTTACCTACCACAAGGCAGTTTGTCCAGGGGTTAAAACTGCAGTTTCCAGCCATGTGGCAGCCTGTTGTAATCTGCCTCTATTACATAACCCAGCAAATATTTTGCTAAAGTTCAGTTTAATTGCAGGATTGATGGTGGCAAGAAGCATATTCTCCTTTATGAATTTTTCCCCTTTGGAAATCAGGATAGAGACATGCAAAGGGCAGTTTTTTCTCTGCTTGCCTTATTCAGTGGCCAAGAAAAGGCACTGTGTTCTGCCTTACACCAGCCATGTTTTGCTTCTCAAGAAAAAGGTTAACATCTCTCCTTTCCCTACTTCTCCTGCTGTGGCACATACCAGAGATCAGAGTGCAAGAGACAAACATGACACAAGTCAAGCAAAGAACTAGAAATAGGGTAGGGAGGAGGTGAGTTATCCTTAGTCCAAATTAGGTGGAGCCCAGCTATTCTTGTGCTGTTTTCCTGAGGTCACTCTGGATTAGGGGAGGACACAAAGGGGAAGAGAGTGAGACAAAAAAAATGTTTTGCTATTTAGCTTTTCCCTGAGACTGTTTATAGGTTGCTTGACATCATTTCATGATCATTCATGGCAAAGCTTTCCTAGGCTGTTTTCTTCCTCCTTGCTTTAATGCCACTGTTGCCTTTCTGATGATGTGGGATCTGTGTGGCTCTTTCCAGATCTCATATTTTCTCCTGCTTCTCCTCATGTGCTTCTCTCTTCTCATCATATCATTGGCCCTTCTGTGTAATACAGAGAACAGGTGTTGGGGGCTCATTCATGCTGACTGTTGGGCCAGATCACAGTTTTCTCTGTTCCTTACAACAACTTCAGATCCAGCTCTTTCAGATCCATGCTGACCCACATTTTCTATCGTTTTTCCGTACCTTCTTTTAATCCTTTTTGTTTTTCTAATCACAGCTGTGATGCCCATTTACTAAAGCTTTTTGTGGTCCGGCTCCCTTTTCCAGTTACACTAGTGTGAATCCAGGGTAAATCTGCTGGTGTAATTGGGATCATAAGATATGAGATGACTGTACCTTCCGGGAGCCAGAGTCAAAACCAATGTCACCGTCGTCAGCATCTTTCTCGCCGTTGTTTCCAATATCAAAGAGAGACTGTAGTCTGGGAGCAGTGATACCAATCATCAGGCTGGGAGTTAAGTTGCATAATTTACCTACTTCAACCTTCTCCAGATGATTTTCAGCCAGTAATTAAGTGTAGGAGCCCAACAAAGACAAGGGTTATCATTTTCAGGGTGAGGCACTAAGAAGGCAGCAATGTTCTCAAAGACACATACAAAGAGTCTCCCCTGGCTCTGTGGTGAAACTTCACATTGATTTTATTGGCTCAAATTCAGCAGTAGGAGTCAAAAAAAAGGAAAGTCCCTGTCTCCTGTCTGTGTCCTACCAGAATGTTCATCCCACTAGGAGAATGGGTGCCACAGAATGGGTGCTGAGTCTTTCCCATGCCACAGTTGTGTGAAATTTGGGGTTGGTGTTTTGTTGAATAGGGTCAGAGGAAATATAAATGTCTGTGACAAGTCACTCCATATGGCACTGGCTTCACTGAGGCTATCACATTTCCCCTTCCAGCCCATGGCAGGTCCAAGTTTCCAGGTCCCTCAGGATTTGGGGATTGATTTTCCCCTTTCATGCTACTGCTGAGTCTCAAAGGAATTTACTGATGTTGGTCACCAGTCCAAGCTCAGCACAGCTTGGTGCTGCCAGACCTTGAAAACTAAAGTGTGGAGAACCTGATCTGTTCTGCATTCATCCACATTCCCAGCACCTCTCCTGAAGCACATCTGATGCCACAGTAGCTTAAAGGATTCTGCTTCATGCTGTGTGTCGTGAATTAAAAAAAAAAAAAAAAAAAAAAAAAAAGAGAAGCCTGGAAAACCTCCCAGATTGTGCAGTGCATCTGTCTTTTGTGCCCTAAGAAAAGGGTGAAGGTGGTAGGGCTGTTTCCTTTAATTTTCTTGGCCCATAAGCGTGCATCATGTTCTCACACTGGACTAGTCTGCTGGTCCATCCCAGCTGTGTGTTTCATTAAAAAACATTTGTGTTGAGGTGAGGTGGAGAACCCTATGGCAATGAAAGACAGTTTTGTTTCTTGTCCCTTATGTATTCTATGAACACAGCAGTAAATGCAGGTAGAAGAGTGCATGTGTAATGCACCTGTGTAATTTACAATTAATTTGCTAGCATTAATTTACTAATATTTCTCCCACAGTACTTCTAACAACTAGATAGATTTTTTTTTTGGTACAGCCTGTTCTGACAGAGGAAGACACACTGATAGAAATCTAATGGTAATATTGTACTAAAGAAAACTGGAAGCCCAGCCAGGACTAATTACTCCAACCTCAGACCTGGCTGCTCTCTGTATGGTGAGGCTCTGTGCAGGCACACAGACTGGCAGGGTTAGTAGGGGAACAAACTAATGCAGAAACAGGAATGAAAGGTTACACTTGTGCAACTCTTATGGCCCTGAAGATACTTCAACACAAAATGTTACGTCAGCGAGTTCTGGTACACAGACACTACTATTTAGTTGTAGTATCTACTACTAGTAAGTACAAAGGCTTAAGGCTAGAAAAATTAGGACCTTATTGGCATTTTCAAACTCGTCTGTGTCTCATGACTGAACACAGCTGTGTAAAAGTCTGTGTTGCCATAAAGGCAGGGGTGTGTCCTTGAGAGATATTCCTTTGGTATTTGAGAGTTTGGTGGCCTGAATTTCCTACAGTGAATGGGCTCTAGCATGGGCTGGCCAGGATGGAGAAATCCCTCACGCAGAATACCAGCTCCATATGCCTTTTCTTTCACATCAACAGTTGCTTTAGGAGCTCCTTGTTATCCCCTCTCTGCACCCCCTGCACTGCCACATCATCCCCAAAGGTGCGCTCTCAGTTAGATCAGGGAGAAAATAACCCTCCTGCAACCTCACTGCCAACCAAAACCCCATGGGGATATCCCACTGCTCAGGAATGCAGCCCCAAGCACCCCACACATCCAGGCTTCCCATGGCAGCTGCACTGGCAGACGCTACAGGACAGAAGTGCTGGGGAAGGGATTGTGGTTGGGACAAGGGTGCCCCGTGCCATGGGAAACATGGAAACAAGGAAAACACAAGGACCATCTGCACAGGACACTGGCACTGCGTGACCGTGAGTGCTGCAAGCTTGGATCCAGAAGTATTTTGCAGCCACTCCTCTGTACGGACAAGCCCAGCCTGGCTGTTTGTTTGAGTGTTTGTCTTGGCAGCCAGTCCCCACGTCGAACCAAGGGTGTCATTTATCTCCAGTGGTGGCTCGCCAGAGCGAGGAGCAATAGCAGCAGCCCTGGAGGCCCTGGCTCGTGGGGGCTCTCCCTGGCCTTTGCTTCACATTCCTCCACCTCTCACACAGTAACAAGGGCCCTGGAAAAGAGGCTGCTGCAGCCAGAGTGCCTTGGACAGAAACAGATGGTGCACAAACTGCTGGGCGAAATGCACCACACTTTGGTGCCCAGGGAGGAGCGCACCACCACAGCAGACTTGAGATGTCTGTTGATTCTCCCTCTTTCTTGAAGTTTTGAAATGTGGCAGTAAAGAAAAATCAGAGTTTTTCAGCTGGTTTTGGTTTGCTGCTGGGGTATGTCCGTTCCTCACATGAATCAGACGCTGTGGCAAACACAATGTGCTGTGCCTCTGGTGGGTACATACCATCCTCATTTCTTGCAGCTTGATGGAGAACAGCAAACCCTTCATTGGACAGGGAATGGACAAAGAAAGCCTTGTTGCCTGTGGGGCTCTGTCGTGCTGGTGTTTCTTTTCCATTTGTGCTCGTAAGTCACCAAAGGGCCTGTGCAGACCCATTGGAAATAGAAGTGTGAAACTAATAACTAAAAATATAAACTCTGGAGGGAAGAAGATGAGTCAGGAGGGAGGGAAGACTGAGAGAAGCCAGAGGGATGCAATTTACTGAGCTGGATTCGTGATGCTGGCAGGGAGCTCTCTGCCAGAGCCAGATGAATCACATTCCCTTTCAGTCTGTGCTGGCACCACAGTTATTTTGGTGTTACCGTGGGTAGAACAAGAGTAGGTATTGGGAAGCATTACTGGGCAGAGCATGAGTGCTGCAACTGAAACAGCTTGTCAACTTAACAATATTCTCACTAAATGAAGTAAAAGGAGGCAAAATGAAATATACTGGTGTGTCAGGTCAGAGCTTCTCCTGGGAGCCAGAAAGGGTGTTCCTCACCCAAGCTGGGAGTCTTGCTGCTACAGGTTTTGTTTGTTTCTTGATGGGGCTGGAATAGATGCTGTTGCAGCTCATAGTCAAACATCCTGAGAAAATATTTCTAAGAAAAAGTGCAACTGAGCTGGCATTTTGGTTTAGTTCCTCAAAATTTGTGGACCATATTCAGCAACTGATACGGTGGAATAGACACACAGCCTTTCACATGGCAGACAAGAACAGAGGAGAAGGGATGTCACTGTACTTGTAATGTTTTTCTGGATATCACAGCTTGCAGTGGAGTCCTGACCAGGGACTTCCACAGCTCCAGCTGATCTCAGGATCCCAGGCGTGTTATTCCCACACTGTGCAAAGATCAACATGGCACCTGAGAAGCAGCAATCTTGTGGTTCAGGTGTCCATTCAGCAAAGGACTAAGGTATGTGTTTTATTTTGACCCTTGCTCCAATCTGGTGGCCATACATACTTGCTCCAGTCTTAGTGAATGGAGTCTTTTACAGCCATTAGTTTCTGGGGATTTAGACCATGCCCCAAAATAAGGTGAAGAATAGGTTTAGAAAACATTTGTGCTAGAAAGACCTCTATATTTTAGGATTTGGCCGATTGCTGCAGTTTGCTGATGGCGATGTTCTCTTCTCCTACTTATTTGTTGTTCTGACTCAAAAATTACCCATGAAGAACATGTTCATCAACAACTGCAGAACGCTCCCAGCCTCCTCCAGATGTCAGATCCAAGTGCATGCCTGTGCTTGCCTGGCTAATAAAGAAAACTGGCAAATATTTGTTTATCTGTTTCTCACCTGTGTCATCATGACAGTCAGCTAAAGCAGGAGCAGATGAATATAGCCAGCAGAGACAGGAGCTTACAAAACCAGCCTATTTTTAGCCAGCCTTCCTTCCACGCTGTGGAGGAAACGAGGCATTTAATATGCTCTGCTTGATGTGGGATTCATGGTGTGGTTTTCCCCACCCTTGCTCAGATGATCCTGCCTCATCACCACGCTGATAGTCCTTTCTCAAACCCATATCACATGCCTGGGCAGCCAGCCAGCCTACCTGTCTGAGAAAAACAGAGCTGCTTCTCCCTGCCACACCCTGAGCTCCAAGGATGATAACCCATTGTTGGGAAACATCAACAATAACTGTTTGGAAACCAGATGCCTGTCAAATTTCACATGCAGCTGTCTTTCCCTGCTGCATCCCTTCCCAGCACAGATCTTGCTGTTGGTACCATGGCCCTGATCCTGCTTGGCACCTCCCTGGCACCAGGATCTGATTGGTGCCGTGGCAAGACCCAGTGCAGGAGATGCTCCTCTTACATGTGACCCACCAACAGCATCCTTTCACACCACCAGAAAACTGGTACCATGGAAGTAACAACCCAGGTTCATGGCATGGGGGAATTTTGTTCCCTTAGCCAAAAAAGCCTGAAAAAAACCAACCCAAACATTTTGCTCATCAATGAGGAAAGCCTGGTTTGGTGGAGTTCTCTCTTGGTGTTCTGGTTGTATTTGTTTCTATTTGGTAGCACCTAGAAGTCCCAAGAATGTCTCTCATGTGGTAAATAGAAAGAGTAGTAAGAACCACAAAACTAGTTTGTTTTGCTAAACAAGTAAATCTGTGCAGGCAGACAAACATTAGGAAAATGCTACTACTGGAAAAGTCACATTTATAAAAGAAAACATTTTCACCAAAACTATGTCAAATATATTTTGAATAAATCATATTTAAGTACTGTCAGAGTGTAGTCCTATAGTATTTGCTACAACCTTACAGCGATTCTGTTGGTTTATCTAATCACCAGGTAACCTGCAGAGAGTCAGACTGTATCTTTTGTTGGGTGGAGAGATATGAGTTGACATAGCAATTTCTGACTTTCCATTGTTATGGAAAATATAATCCTAAACTATTTACAAAAGAAAAGAGAAATAATCAGGAATTTAAAGGAAAAAAAAAAAGTAAAAGCGCTCCACTTTTAGACTATCAAAATCTTACAGACTGTGTTTTGTAGATTATAACTTCTACCAGAATAAATAGCGAGGAAATTTATTGCAGAATGTAGATAAACATAGTTTTTTGTATATTTTAGGGAGAAAAAGATACTGTAGAAATTTCAGATTCCTGCCATTTTTGCAGGCACAACTTTAAGACTACAAGTTGCTTGTTTTAAAACAGGTCGCTCTCTGCATAAACTAAAGAGCAGATTTGTAATTTATTGATACTCTTCTGCCAGCTAAGCACTGTTTTGCATTACTGTTCAGACTCATTCCTCCAGTCATCACTGTTCTGCTTCAGCGATATTTTATATTAAAATGTGTATCTTTTCCCCTTAAAAAAAAAAAAAATTGCTAATTTCCTCCTGCTCTGCAGGGAAACCCGGGAAAATAATCCCTGCTCCGGGAGTGCCGTGTTGTCCAGCCAACAGACCGAATACAGAGCATAGGACACGTTGAATTTGCAAACATACACTGCAGGACACAGCTTTAGCCATTGTAAATGCCGGGTGGGTTGGATCATGCAGGAATCCTGCTACTCTGAGAAATGAAGGGCAAGCTCGTGAATTAAGGCATGCAACCCGAAAGAGGTCATTTAGACACAGCTTGAATTTAATTTGTTTACAAAGTCAACGGCTTCCTTAAGCATAGCTTCGACATACGCAGGAAAGTTTAGAGGAGGCAACGACAGGCTTTTCTTAACTCTATTTTTCCTTATCTGATTCATGCAGCATCAGAGAAAGCCACACCCCAGCAGCTGCAGGGTTTGCCTGGGAGGCTGAGTCGCAGCGAGCGGAGCACAGGAAAGCAGAAGCAGAATATAGAAAAGTATAGAAAATGTAAGCCCACCACTGGCTGGAGATCCTTGCCAGTTAGGAAGAACTAGATGAAAGCAGTCACACATCTTGGTAGATTATGGTGGTACAGCAATAACAAGAGAGGAAAACTTTGTCTTTCCAGAGGATCCCGGTGCAGAATCAGTCCCAATCCAGAGGAGGAGACGGAGACTTTGTGATTCTGTGCTGCAGGAAAAGTGCAGCTAGACTGAAACTAAATGCTGGCACACTCCTCAGCCTCTCAGCGAATATACATCCTTGGATGCCAACCAGATTATTCCGGGCTGCCCTGCATTGCATTATGCCTCACTGATCACTGCTTGCAGAGCGGGAGTTCAGGTCATTGCAGAGAGAAGAGGAGTGGTGAGGATGCTCCTCGCAGAGCCCGAGCGCACTTAGGGAGATTGATGAAGGCTGCCTGGGCTGCCCGGCTGCCCGATTGGCTGCTGCACTCCCCGAGCTCCAGCGGAGAGGCCACGCTGACACGAGAGCACAGCAGCCTCCCGGTGATGGAGAGAGCCAGGAGGGGTGAGGCAGAGAAGCATGCAAGAAGGGTGAGCAGACCCTGGGATTGTCCCTTCCCTGTGAGCAAGGTCTGATGCAACACCACCCATTCCCCCCAAATCAGCAGAAGGGAATCACACTCATCTGCTTAAAATTACATTCTTAAACCCTGGACACTCGTCAGAAGAAGGGGTTTGGGACACATCTTGGAAATGAACTTGTATTCATGGCCATCTACTTACCACTACCAAGAATGAAAAAGAACAAGATACAAATTATATGCAGAATTTCTGTGTTGAACTTACTATAGTGCTCAGACATTTCTTTAGTAATCTTTGAAAAACAGGAAAATCATGCTGCCCATTCCACATGTAACCAGCCTGGGGCCAAAACCAGCTGCTGTGCAAGAATGTGCACTGGGTCTGATCCAGTGCCCACTGAGATCAACAGGACATGTTTCCCTGATTCTAGTGGAAGCTGAGGAGAGGATGAGAGCAGCCAGTGTGAGCCAGGAGGCCAGTGCTGCTAAAGACAGGGAATGTGCTCATACCATCACCCCTGTTTTCTGGCTGTGAGTATTGGAGAAGAGCACAGGGTGGGAAGGGACTTCAAGGCTTCGTGCTAGAGTTGACCTCCTTGGCATTTATGGCAAGGAAAGTGACAAGTGTGGCTGTACTGCTTGGCATCTACCTTAGGTTATGCCTAGCCCTTAGTTTGTCTTGAGGAGCATAATCTCCATGACACCAGTTAACCTGGCCCCACCAAATCTTGGGGATTTGGTGCCTCAAAGATCACAGGAGAGGTGACTCCCTCCAAAAGTCAGGTCTGTGGATTTCTAAGGCCAGGGTTTGACTCCCATGGCTTTAGATGTCTACAGAATAAAAGCTTCATGCTGTGTCCCATTGTAGTCAAAGGACTGTAGTCATCCAACCATGTTTTGTTTTTTGTATCTCTAACCTTCATATTCTGCTAACTGAGCCTGGTGGCATAAATCCTTGAGCAGCAGAGCCAGTCCAAGGCCCCAGCTTGTCGTGGCTCAAACATGGGGAAGATGGATCAGAAGACAGAGTGGTGACTCAGGGGTTCTCCGTGCACATAGGATGTGGTTTCTCTCTGTTTGCAGAACCAGCTGATTGAGAGAGCAGTGTGATATCTGACAAATGAATTATTCTTAGTGCAGTAGAGGAATAAAAATCCATGTGTTCTTTCCTACTGTTGAAAACCCTTTAAAGATGTGCTTTTGAACATAGTAAAATATTTAGTGAAGATGACAACAGTTCAAGTAAAAATGCAGATGCAAGCACACATGCACGCACACACAGGAGAACAACTCAGCTGGAAGATCTCCCTATTACTCATTTCAGCCGTATGTTTGCACCTACAAAGCCAAAATACTTCTTGTGGCAGATATTTTTGGTTAGCTTTATTTTTGCTTCTGGTCAAAATTAACTATTGATAATAGTGAATTCCTGTACAATGCAGAAAGTGTGCAGGATAAGGATTGCACCAATATGTCACTATCCAGCACAGCAAGCAGAAGGGCAGGACCTGGAAGAGATCCATAACTGGGGACTAGATGTAAATGAGGTTTCAGAGCTTGAAGCATGACATGTGCAGAAATTAGTCCAGCACTGTGCTGCCAGGCACCCCAGCTCTCTGCTTGGGCTGCTGCCTTGTGCTAAACACAAAAATCCTCTGGAGAGACCTCATTTCTGTTGCCCAAGAGATTGGATCTCTCCCACACAGGCTCAGAGGGGGCTGCTCTGCAGAAGAAGCTCTGTCCATCTGGATTCCTGAGCCTGCTGAGCTGCTGGATCTCCAGAGATGTTTTGTTAGGTATCCTTGGAGCTTAATTTATCCACAGTAGCAGGTTTGGGTTTCTCCACCTGCAGTGGTTTAGGGGTGGCACCCACTTTTGTCATAACACACATGGAGCACTCTCTTGGCATGCAGGTGCTCTGGGTTCAGTTGTCAGCTTGCTCTGTGAGGGCGAGGGTTTGGATTCACATTTTCCTTATCTCAGAAGAACCAGAGACAGAAATATGGAGCTTCACTGGATCTGGAAGACATCCTTTATTGACATAATTAAGAAAGCTCTGTGTCTCTTGCTTGCTGAATGCGTTCCATCAGAGTCTTCACAAATGCAGATGAAGGGAAAGTGACAGCCCCTTCCTGAAGGAAATGGCCATAATTCAGTAGCTGTTTGCCCATGGACCAGATGCCACCACAGTCCCTGCTGAAACAATGTCAGAGGTGCTGATAGAAGGGACCAAAGGTTTAGAACTGCACAACCACATGGACCTGCTGGCCACCCTCTGCAGGGCCACAGCTCAGCCTGTCTTCCCTAGGCTCTTCCCAGCCTTCCTGCTGCTCTCTGCAAGCATTTTCAACCTGTCAACAGGGCTAATGGTACAGTTTTCTCATCATGCCCTTTTTCTGTAAAATCCAAGTGTCTTGTCCTCTGAAAATGTCCTCCCTCCGTTGCTCATTACATTCAGCCAGGTGGAGATGCCCTCAGGGCTGGCAGCTGAGTCTGATGGCCTCGGGGCAAGTGTGTCATGGAAATATCCACAGATGATAGAAGAGCAGGGAAGAGCAATTGCAAAGTGCTAATGCTCCCTCAGGGGCTGTGAACAAAAATAAGATAAAAAGACAATACCAGACCTTTCTCGTGACATTTCATACCCCAGAAAATTTGTGGTGGGGGAGGAGCAGTCCCCGGTGCAAGTGGGTTGTGGTTTGGGAACACTGCCTGTCCAGGAGCCTTTTCCCATGTGCTGTGCAGCCTTGCTGCTCCGTGTCCCTTCACTGCTTGTCATGTCCCCTGGACCAGGCTGAGTTGGACCAGGCCACCAACTGAGCCATGTCCCAGAGTAAGGCAGTCCTTGGCCATCAGAGTCTGGTGGTGTGGTATCTCTGGGCTCTTTGTTTCCAGCTGAGTCTACGAGGACCCCAAAGTGAGATATTGGGGGGCGTGTGTTTGCATGACTAAGGAAGAGAGTAACTGAAGTGTCTTTGGTTTTTTAAAGTGGGGCATGTGCATTGCAAGTTAATTTTCAAGGATTTTTTAATAGCGTCTGGAAAGAGAAATGTACCTCTGAAGGGAGATTCCTCTGGAGATGGGTATTGCAGATACACACACTTCTCCATTACTGCTCAAGGAGCCTGGAGGATGGATTCAGTCCAGTTTCTCCATTTTCTTCAGTACACAAAGGTACAGAATATGCCCATCCTGGGTACCTTAGGGCACCTAGGCATCTACATGGGGCTGGCAGATCTGACACAGGACCCAGGATAAACCTGTCCCCTTAGAGAGGCCAGAGGAGGCAAGACAGCATATCCTGGTTGTCTCAGAGAGCACGACTTGCCTACATTTGGACAGCTGAACCTGGCCAGGGAGGCTGCATTTTGATATTGTTGAACCTGAGTCAACACATCTGTTCAGAATCTTGACAATTCGAATAATGGGTAGATCAAAATTGTTCAGAGATGCATATTTATTTTTCTACATTCATTCCTACTTGTTTCGTTTGAATGACTCTTTCCCTTGCAGTTCAACTCATCCAAACAATGCAGCACAAGTGAAGATGGCTCTTCAAATGAGCTTGTATTTTTGTCCTGTGTATACTTCCTGGAAAGCAACACCTCATCAGGCTTCTTGTTAGAAACTTCCTCCTCTGGACGTGTTGCCCAGTTCATTTCACAGGTAAGACTGCTGCAGTGGGATTTATGGCTCTGGCCTGGCACACCTGTTCCCTCTGTGTTGGTGGAGGAGGGCAGCCTGTGCAGGAGCACAATGGCAGGGTGAGGTCAGGGCACAGACCCGATCTCCTCCCCCATCTGCTCGATTCCCACAATAACACCATAGGTTTGCCAAAAATATAAATACTACCAGAAAGTAGGGGCTAGCAATATACTTCCCAGAGGTATCACAGAATCATAGAATAGTTTGGGTTGGAAGGGATCTTTAAAGGTCATATAATGCAACTACCTGCATTAAGGAGGGACATCTTCAACCAGATCAGATTGTTCAAAGCCCCACCCAACCTGACCTTGAGCACTTCCAGGAGTGGGGCATATGCTGCCTCTCTGGGCAACCCGTATTTCACCAGTTTTGTTGCAAAACCCCCTTCTTAATATCTAATCTTTTAGTTTAAAACCTTACCCCTTTGTCCCACCCCTCCATGCCCTTGTAAAAAGTTCCTCTCTCACTCTCTTGGAGCCCCTGTAGGCACTAGAAGGTGCTGTAAGGTCTCCCTGGAGCTTCTCTTCTCCAGGCTGAGCAACTCCTACTCTCTCAGCCTGTGTTTGTAGGACAGGTGCTCCAGCCCTCTGATCTTTTCTGTGGCCTTCTCTGGACCCGCTCCAGCAGGTCCATGTTACATCCTGAGCAATTCCTCCGAATGTCAGCACTCACCATGCCTCCACACACCAGTTCAGATGACTGCCCTAGGTCGATGTGTACGGGAGGAAGAATTCCAGCTGTCCTTTTGCCCTGCAGTTTTCATACCACTGAAAGGTTAATGAGGCTGGATGCCTCCCTGATCCTCAAATACTTGGGCAAAACATGGGGAACACAGCTCGTGCCTTTGAAACTCAGAGCTGGAGGAAGGCTGCTCAGCCACCGGCATCTGTTCTCAGCGGGGCCGGCTGCGTGAGCCCTGCAGTGTCTTCTCCAGCCCTTCAGCTGCTCTGCAGCAGCACATTGCTGAATTGGGAGCAGCTTCTACGTTCCCATGGGCATGGATGTCACTGTCACTCTGCACTGTAACTTTCCAGGTTGCACAGCTATCTCCCAGCCTCGATTCCTATGTGCATCCCAGCATTTGCACTCTAGCATCCAAATTAATATGCTTGCTCTTTTGAGGGCCCAGATTCCTCTCTCTTCATTCTCTTCTTTCTTGCTCTCAATGTCCTTCTGTTCTTTACCATTGACCCTCTGTGGTTGGTACTGGTCAGATGGTGCTGCCACTGCATGGGCAATTATGGAAAATGGGTGGCAGGAGATTTTTCCACTGAGGTCTGTTGGGATCAGAGGCGAGATGCATTGCCTTGGGAAACATGTTCACATTTCCATGTCTCAGCTAGTCCCTCCTCAGCCTTCCCTCTCCCCTTCAATGGCCTCCTGAAGTGTGCCCATTCTTATTTGCTAGATGTCTTCTCCTTGGATTTATACTCTGGCCAGTTCAGCTATTTGAGATCTGCAAGGTCCTGCAGCATCTCCTGAATTACCAATTTTCTTGTTTTCTTTATGTAACTCTGTCCTTTTTTTCCTAGAGTGTTTTACATAACTTTCTAGATGATTGGAGGTTTTAGTCTACGTGACATGGACCAGTTCCAGTGACTTTTCCCACCTCACTTTTGTGATCTGGTATCTGCTGAGTTACACAATCTCCTCCGACAGTAACATTCAGCTCATCACTCCCCCAAGGTAAAAATCTGCTTAGGGAGCTGCTCTCATCTCAGATGCACAAACCTTTTCTGGCACAAATGAAATGGGAAAGTGAGACTACAAAGTTCCCTGGAGCCAAATGGGTGTCATTCATTCTTGCTATGTCTTGCTCTTTTAAGCAGTACAGCAAGAACAGGACAGAGAACTTAGGAACAAGTTTAGAATTTGTCTGAAACTGTTCCTGCAGGCAAGCAGAACTAATGATTGTACATGGAAAAATTAGGTACAAAACATTAAAATATTTTGCCTGAAATAAAAAAAAAAATACCCTTCTCAACTTCATCCTTCCAGCCCCATCCCTCCCTTTAAAATATGTCTGTGATTTGCTCCACTCTTGGAGCTGTGCACATGGAGTATTCCAAACAAACATGCAAGGCACCCTCAGTTTCTGCTGCAGCTTTCCTGATGCAGGAGAAGCCCAGGTGCACTGGCCTTTAGTGTGCAGAGTCCAGAAGCATGAAAAAATGGACCTTTTCTAACAAAATTTGGCACAGCTCTTTACACTGGTGTTTTCCTTCTAGCCTGAGATCTTTTCCTTTGGTAACTTGGGACCACACCATTTTGCTGGACTAAGTGAAGACTCCAGAATATGGTTCCTGACTGTAAAGGATCTTGTTGTGGCGTTTTGTTCTCCTTTTTTAATGTGTATTTGGTGCACGCAAGTGAGCATGTACTGATACATCCATGGGGCAGGGAAGGAAGAAAATATGCAGTGCCCAGTGAATTTCTGTAGGGTCATGTTTGGATGTCCTGACTGAGCTGTTCTTTTGGCCAAGCTCTGCTGACCAGCTGTTCAAAGCTATTTAGACAGGGGATGTCTCAATATAGTTCAGCATCTGTCTCAGGCTGACTGAGGATTGGTAAGGACCTGTAGAGACTGATCTATTTATGATTATTATTTGTAAAGACATTAGCTTTTGCTGCTGATATAGCTGGACTCTCTGTGCCTAAATTCCTTTTTTTTTTTTTTTCTGGAGAATCTCTACTATTGGTCTTTGTGCCTTTTAGAAGAGTCCCCTCTCTGCTGTCTGATTTTAGCCTCCTCCTGATAAGTCTTTAGGCAGAGATCAAGGCTTGGGCAGAAGAGATATCACTGCTTTAAACAGTGAGAAAAACTTGGGCCAGGTTAAGTCTCCAGCACTCTCATCACACTAGAGTAATGCTAAAGTGCAGTACAGATGTTCCTAGTAAAATACACTTGCTTTCAGGCTTTCTTTTTGAGATAATCAGGTGTAATATCTCAGTGTTTTACCCAAAAAGACTCTTAGTTAGGGTTCTATTAAAATAACTTTGAAGGTTTCATTACAATGTATCTGAAAATTTCTGAGTGAGATATATCAACTTCAACTATATAAAATCTTTCATTTTTGCAAGAAACTATCTGCATACCCTAATTTGTCCAGTTATGAGGATAGTTCATTTATCTCTTTCTGTTTCAGCCATTTGAAAGACATTCCCAGACAATCAATTACAGAAATTTCTTCCCTCTTACAAGGACACGTTTTTCAATGTTACATTCCTTAGGCTATGAAGAGGTATTGGTTGCCTAAAATCTGCTAGTTTTCCGTAGTGCTGTTTCCCAGTCTCCTCTTCCCAGCTGAAGAGAAATTATCAGTGCAGGAAGACCTTTTTTCCCACAATGGTTAGATCAGTGCTCCTCCATTAACCAGTCAAAAGGTCAAATGATCTTTTAGCTACCCAGGTAACATGCATTGTCCAGATAGAAAGGGTTTTAGAGGCTGCAGGGCTGAGTATTTCAGGACTTTACCTCTTACATTTCTCTATCCAGTTCTGATTGGAGTCCTGTGCAGATTCTGGGAGAACTCAGCATGTAAAAGTGAGATTCACCAGGGCCAACAAGGAGCAATCCTCTAAGTTAGCCTGAAGAAAATGGCAAGGAGAGTAGCAGGGACCTGCAAAGAGATATAGACACTTAGCTCTGAGCTGCAGAAGTACCTGCTCTCACCTGGAATCTGTAACCATAGACTGTTCCCTGGAGATCACGTCCAAGGCACCCTTTTGTCACAAAACACAGCTGGGGAGAGGCCCACTTGCCTTTGCACAGAGCAGCTCAGTGTTTGCAGGACACTTCTGGAAGGTGAGAAGCTGAAGAGCAATTCCCTCCATTTCCTGGAGAAGGGTGCCTGAAGGTGACCTCTCACTGTGCGAGAGCCTTGTGAGCATTGGCTGCACTGGGGAGTAGGAGAGAGGCACTGTGCCCTGCATGGAAACATCCCTCAACCCAGCAGCAAAAGTGTCTGAAATGGGCTCTGGCATGTCTGGGAAAATGCTTTGGCTGGTGGGCATCTCTTCTTTCTGTGCTGCCAGAGGCTGTGTTCCAGAGCTTGCTGCCTTGGATGATGCCTGATGTGAATCTTTCATGTCTCATCTCTGCAAAATAATGTCCCACATGGAAAAGGCCTTTTAACTCCAGGGTTTCATGTGTTGTCCCAGTGCTGAAATCTCCCTGGTCCATCTTTGCTGTAGGTCTTCTCTATCTGCTGCAGATTTATGTCTCACCTGTGCAGTGCCTCCCACTCCATTAGCCTGTGTTGCATCTGCTCTCTCCTTCTCTCAGCTTCCTCTATGCCAGGATAATTCCCCTGGTTCCTCAGTCCTGGTTTTCTTTTACAGAGATGAGTTCATGACAAATGGATCACCATCCTTCTGCCATCTCCCTTCCTTACCAGTGGTATTCCCAAAGGGACAACCACTCAGCAGTGACAATGCATTAAGGTCCTTTCTAGTGTTAGCTGACTTGCACAGCACACCCAGTGACACCCAGTGCCTGGCATGGGGTTAGGAGCTGCTTGTGATTTCCACACTTTGCCTTTGCCTCTGGAAGGAGGCTCTCATGCTGCTCCAAACGATGCTGTTTCACAAACAAAAGTGTTCACTCTGTTCCTTTATCATTTCCTGAGAGGGCGTGTTCATCTCCGTCCTACTTGTGGCTGTCATCCAGTGCCTGGATCTGTGCAGGAAATCTGCCTTGAACAACAGGTGAGGGCTGCCAAGACGTGCACTGCTGGTCCCCACAGGCACCAGCAGACAGCATTACAATTACTTATCCTCAGAGATCAAGTGGTACATGATGTTCTCCTCCAAAGACTGGAGCACTTTCATATCTCCTGGTAGCTCTGCTTGGGGACAGAGGAGGGACAGTGCCTGGGGCTGCTGTTACACTGGGACAGAGAAGGCTGCAGGACCATTTTGGTCTGTCAACCTCCCTCACATCTGACTGAGCTGTTTGCTGAGCTGCCCAGGCTCTATCACAGTGTGGAGGGCTGTGACTCAGATGGGAGCAGATATTTGAGCACACTGTGGCTGCTCTCTGAGAGTGAGGAGCTTCACCCTTCTGCTTGCTCGTGCTGCAGACCATCCTCAGGTCAGTCAAGGGTTGCAGGGAGAGTGTTTTTCTTCCTGCTCAAAAGAGGCAAAAGCCTGAAGCCCTGAAGAAGGTTTCATGCAGACCTCACTGTACTCTCCCTGGCAGTGAGAGCTGTGCCTGTGGGAACCCAGGCATCCCCTCTTCCACCAGGAGGGCTCTGGCTGTGGCTGTGGGAATTTTGGCCTTTTGTTCTCACAGAGGAGGGCAGGGAGAGCAAGTTCTGAGGAGGGAGACAGTTCTGAGTTGCCTGCTGGGTTTCAACCTGGTCCTCAACAAGGCAGGAGCTTTTCAGCAGGGCTGCTGCTGTTTATTTCATATGTGTGGTACCTCTGTGATGGGAAAGCATGGGAGTGACTCAGCTGCTGCCACAGGGATTTACAGCTTCAGCCATGCCACCAGAACACAGGGACACACCATCAACTGCAGCCACTGCTCTCCACCTGCCATAAAATTTGGAATCAGTTATCACTCTCATGTTAACAGAAGCCATGATCTGCACAGCATCACCTCTGAAAACAAGCCAGCTGTGAGGGCTCACAGGGAGGGCTATTCTCCCTGGATAGCCTGACACTTCCAGGCAGGCTGTGCTGTTTTCCAGAAAATAGGGACAAAAATCAAATGCATGATGCTCTTGAACTGGTCTGCCTAGGAAAATTCTCTGTGTGTGAACAAAAATGTGATCCCAAACAGAAAATGGTCACGTAACTGAAATGTGTATGGCTGGAGGAGAGAGAAGAGTTAGTGAGAGGGAGGGTAACTGCAGTACCATCAGAGATAATGCACTCCCTAAGAAATAACCCCCTGCTGCTCTTTGGGAACTGAGGGTGGCTCAGCACAGCACTGTGCCTTGCAGAGACTGTGAATATTCAGCCAGAGGCTCTGTGCTGGAACAGAGCCCTCTCCAGCAGCCAGCGAGGGTCTGCTGGCCACCTGCCCTCTGCCCTTCTCCTGGTGTCCATTAAGTTCACTGGTTTCTTCACGCTGTCAGTGGCTGACATTGCCACAGGAGTGCCACCACCCAGCACAGGGTGTTACCTGACCACTTGTGCCTCAATGGGACCAGTGTCCCTTCCAGGATTGCAAGGAGACACCTGCAGCCACCTGGGATCCACCTTTTCCTGAAGGCAGGTGCAGACTCAACACTTTCACACACCTCACCAGAGCTGAATCTTTTCTATCTGAATTAATCCATTCCTCCTTTCCAGTGATTACACAGAATCTGGAGCTTTGGTCCAAGAACTGGGGGAGCCAGATTTGCTGAGTAATGGGATTCAATTCCATGCTTGCTCACCGGGTAGTCCAGTGGGAGCTGTGGGAATTCCCATTGCATTTCCTGAAAATGGGTCTGCTGTGCAGCAAGAAGCTCAGACTCTGATCAGATAGAAAGGCACCACTGCAGATTCTACTGTGATTTAGTGGTCGAGGTAAGTAGGTGGCTGCCAAACCTTGTTGTACACTTTGCATTAAATATTTAGCACATTAAAAAAAGGAAGTAGTTTTCTGGAGCAGAGTGCCCCTTCTTCTAGGTGAGTGGCTTGACTGCTAAACCATCAGTCATCATTTTTGCCTTGCTGCATGTGCTGAGGTTTCTTTGCTTTCTGCAATCTGAAGGAAAAAAAGAGTGACCTGTGAGAGGTAACTTGCAAAATATTTCACTGGGGAATACCAGAATACCATTGTCTAAACACTGCTTTTTGGTGAGCTTATGGGATTTTTGTCTTGGCTTCAGCTTGCAGGTTTTTGAGTTATTTCATGAGCAAAGACTACCCTAAGATGAATAAAGTGAAATGCTCTTTCTTCTAAACTGCTGCACCCCTGTTAAAAAATAAAGGTGTTAATATGTCTGTTTTCCACTCTGCTTGTCTCTGTGGTTTTGGTGTGAACTCCGAGCAGCCAAAGGTACAGAGAGATCCCACAGCTTGATGGGAGAGGTGGGTACCTCCAGCTGCAGCACAGGGCAGCATTTAACAGCAACTCTAATTATCCAGAGGGGTTGCTGAGAGAGGCTGCTGTGGCTTCCCTACTGCATTAAGCCCTTAAATGAAGGCTGTTTTCCTTATGAAGTCTAAAGGTCACCTAGCATTTATCTATGGGTAAGTGCCAGCACATGGGTGTGAAGATGAGGAGAGGGTGCAAGGCTGGGGACCACTCTGGGAGCAAGAAGGTGCAGAAGAGGAGGAACCTCAGGGAGGAAGCCATGGCTCAGGGAGGGAAGTGTACAGCCAACAGGCGGGGTCAGGGACGTGCTGTTAGAGGGAACAGTGTGTTGGAAGATAAAATGATTTGGCTTTTCTGTTTTAAAGAAAAATAGCGTCCTCTCTGTAAGTCTGTGCTGGGACACCCTGTCCGACCTTGCTCTGAACCTGGGTGTGTGACCACATGTTATCTGGTTGAGGCCTCCTAGAGGTCTGTTCTAAATACTGTTTAAAGGAAATATTCCTACCAGAGGAGGAGGCAGAGTTGTGCCAGGAGCAGAAGTGATGGGCAGAGCCTCACTGGTGGTGACAATGGGGTAAGGGCAGGATGGTGGCTGCCCAGCTGCCACACCTCAGGGCCACCCTGTGCACACCCCAGAGCTCTGCTCTCTCTGTAATTCGTTTTGCATGATTAGCTTGACATGATGTAACCCCTGTCCTTGTGACTCAGCACGCCAAATATAAGCATCAAATGACTACAGAGTCATCTGATTTACAGGAGTCTCACTTATAACAGCTCATTACCGAGCCAGCAAAGTATCTGTGAGCCAGCCAGAGGAGAGCAGATTGGAGAGCTTATGAAAGCAGATTTTGGGAAGATTTTCCTAGTCAGGCCTGCAAAACCATCTACTTACAGCAAATAAGCAAAATCATCTTGCCTTCCCTTTTAAGTTTTCCTTTCTCACATCACTTTGTCTCGAGAACCGAAGTTTCACCCACCGAAGCCACATCAGGAATGGTCTAATGAGTCCGTTTAAAACCAAGTCAAAATGAAACCTGGCTGGGAGCTAGGTGATGGAAGTAAAGTTTTCCACCAGCACAGGGTGAGACCAAAGGAAACTCCCAGACCTGCAGCTCTGTCAATGGCAGAATTTTCATGTGGTGTCTCTGCATGTCTGTTAGTGTGCCCTTTCATGAGTCAGTCAGCAGTCAGAAACTCAGCTGGCTGTGAAGTATATTGTTCACTCACAGGCCCTCTGCATTTATTTTATTACTTAAAGAGAGCCAGATCACCAAAAGTTTTCTTAAATCCCCCTACTGTGCTTTACAGCTCACTCCTAAAAAAGCCACATCGGGTCAGTGACTTGGTGGTCAGGCTACGACGTTTTCTGAATTACTGCAGCTAAAACTACTCCCATGGAAATTACTGCAGCTAAAACTACTCCTATGGAATATCCCAGGCACTAAACATGCTATTTGACTGCAAAGCACCCATTTGACATCACCTGTCTTTGAGCTAAGTTAGGAAAGGAAATGGAGACATTCAAAAGTGCAATGACACTTGCATTCAAGTCTTGCCTAATATGATCCCTGCTGTCACGTATTTCTCTTTCTGGAATTTCTCTTTCTGGGCTGGTGCAGCTGTGCCTGAGCCCTGAAAACATGAACTTGGAGGGATGAAGCTCCAGCTGATCTCAGAGATCTTGTACTTACGGATAAAGACACATGCCTGAGCCCTTCTCGACACGGTGCAATGCAAACACCTCTCTAGCAGGGTATTTCCCTGACCTCCAGGCTGTAGGATACTTGGGATAAGGGGATTTCAGGAGCTGAGATGGGCACTCAGGTCTTCCCACAGCTAGATAGGTGTAACTCCAATCCCTTGCAGCTACTGAAGAAATAAAATATTGTTATTCCAGATCTCTGGGCTATGCCCAGCCCCACTTAGAGGGGCCATACTCCCTACCTGTATGTGTCCTCAACTGCAGCTTGTCATTATGTAGAAAACACAAGAAAGAGATTCGGTTTTTAAGGAAAATGCAAAATTTTGGGGTGTGTGCTTATCCATGGGTATTTTTCATTCTCTCTCACTCTTTTAATGCAAAGATATAATGGGAGACATCTGACAGAACCTCTTGGGCTTTGTCCATGTATGACTGGTGTTTGTACTTAAAAAAATAATCTCAGTAATGTTTTGCCTAGTTCACATGATTTATTGCTTCAGGATAAGGTTTTCTGGAAATCTGTGAGATCCTCCAGGATCAAAGCAGCCTAGCAAAGGCAAGGTGCTGTTATCATTACATCTTTAGTCACCTTACTCTCCCCATGGGGAGAAGTAATTGTGCATGCAGTTTGTGTCTGGAGGCAGTATATTCTACAGAAATTCCAGTTATTACTGCACTGCTTTTCATCTGCAGAGGGGAAAAGTGATGTGCAAATGCCTGGAGGAGCAGGAATGTGGTAATATGAATCTCATTTTACCATGCCTAAAAGAACCTCATGCAGACAAGGAGTTGATAGAAGAGAGTCAACGCTGAATAAAACCCCCCAGTTAGTGCCCTATCAAAAGCAGCACTTCCATGGTGAAGTGGGTTAGCTCTCTCTGCTTTTACAGAAACCTGTGCTAGTGTGTTCTTGCTTGGCTTTTTTATAACCTGTCTGTACCTCTCCCATCCTGAAGCCATGGCTTTCTTTCCAGGTACCTGCATGCCACTTCCAGCAGCTGGATGGCCAAAATCTCTGGTGTGGTGCTGGGTAACTGGGCAGAGGTGCTGCAAGGTCATTGCTCCAGGGCAAGGCACTGGAATTCCCCAGTCCCAAGATACAGAGTTTTTTCCATCAAGTGATGGCAACACACAGTGGTTTGCCATCACTTTAAGTGCAAGCATCCAGTCAGCCCTGAACTGGGTAGAAAACTAATGGTGCTCTGCAGCTCAGCCCTGGCTTGTGGCAGTCTGGAGACAGAAGTCTCATTTTCAGGCTGGGTATGGAAAGCAGCATATGGATGGAGGGACGGCTTGTAGCTGCTGCTGTGGGGCCCAAGGGTTTGGGGAGGGCTGGAAGGCTCCAGTTTGTGAGGGTTGTCTGCTCCCCGTGGGCTGGGGCACAGCCCTGGTTTGCACCAACCACCACACCCCGCGTGCAGAGGGAGGTGTTCAGGACCATCCCCAGGTGAGTTAGGGGCTCATGCTGGGAGGCTCAGCCTGGGATCTGGCAGCACTCCTTTTGTCCCAGCTGCCACTGGCGCTGCGTGTCGGCTGCTCTCCTCATTCCTTGCCCCACTGAAACCCGTGGGGCAACTCCTCAGGCAGGGATATGAAGCTGCAGATTCACTTTCACACTTTCTGCCCTGGAGCCTGTCCTTGCAGTGCGCTGTGGGGGGCTTCAGATTTGCTTTTACCATCCCATTGCATTTGAGGGGGGTAAAGCATAAACAGCTTTTGCAAAACCACGCTCTGTGCAGCTATCTCCTCAGATCAGGTGAATCTTTCCTCCCCACAGACCTCCTTGCTCTCAGCACAGAGCCTTATCAGCAGAGTCTGACTGATAAACTAGGGCAGTGCCACTGGGGGCTGTGTTACATGCATCTTGGCCACACACACAGAAACACACGTGTGTGCACACACATTCCTGCCAAGCAGGAGGCAGCAGTGAAGCTTCCAGGGATCTGGAAGAGACCTGGAGAGCTCTCAGAGAAGAACTGAGCTTGTAAGAACCCCTTTGCATTCAGCTGCTTCCTCCAGGTAACAGTTTATTTGTAACATCTGATTTTCCCCTCGGCACATTCACGCCACCTGCTCTGACAATTATTTCTGATTTCGCCCAGTGTGAATTTCTGCTGGGCCATTTATTACTGACTGTCACAGGGTGCCATAGATCCTGCTGTCAGAGTGAGCACACACCTGATTTATTCGCTATGCCCATGTTAGGAAATTACTAGTTTACATTTAGGGGGAAAAAAAGTTATATTTTTTCTTCATCCTCGCAAATTTTTTCACAGCACCATCAAAAATGAGAGCTGAAAGGGATTTCTGAAAGTCATTCAGCCCTGGACAGAGCCAGGACAGACTGAGCATCTAAACCCCTTTGGACTCTGCTTGGCCCCGGAGTAAAGGCACAGCCACACAGTCACAACATCACAGAGTAACCACTGCTCTGTAGTGGCAATCTGCAGGGCTTGCCTCACCTCGTCGTTCAGGAGCTCCAGGGCAGACCTCCCTTTGTACCAGCCAAGTTTTCATTTTACTGTGTGTCTGAAGTAATGATGCCTCCCCCAAATATGCTCCTGAAGGGGAGGTTTCACTGGAAGTGTTTGTTGTCATAAGACCAAGGCAGCCTCCACATCTGCAGGTGCAGAGTCCTGACGGTCACAGGGGTGCGGGAGCAGCGGGCGCCGCGGTGTTCTTGGTGCTGTTGGGAGTTGCTGGGTGAGCAGATGTGGCAGGAAGGAGATCTCACTGGCGGGAAGGGTGCTCCCATCCCTTCATCTCAGTCAGCCCAGCAGGACTGCTCTCTTCTCAGTGACAGACACACTGTGGCATGGTTATAGCACCAGCGGGATGTCCTCAGCATCCAGCAAACGAGCTGTGAGCAGCCGGGGAGTGGTTCCCGTGTGAGGGCCTGTATGGAGAGATTGGTGCCCATGGTACCACTGCCTCCATGCCAAAACACAAATCTACTTCTTCCCACAGGAGGACGAAGCTGTTTGAAGCAGTCACGGTGTTCCTGATAAGGAGTGCATCTTCCTTACCACCACCAGGTTTCCAAGCAGCTGTGTTTTGTAGTTTCTACAACAGCTGCATGTTGCCAGCGTTACTGCTGTGTGAATTCCTTTTTCAGATGTTTATTTGTATTGCCAATGTCCTCAATGTGTCCTTGCTATGGGTGTAGCTCTAGTGCCAACAAAAACCTCCCGAAATTTCAGCAAGGGCATCTGATCCTATATTAGGTTGCAGGAATAATGAGTGGTTTTCAACTGGTACTTGAACTTAAAACCTAATCCTGATTTATAGCCCCACAGATCTCCTTGTGAAGCCCTGTGTGTTTCCTCCTTCCCTGGGAGTGGTGGCATGGCTGTGCTGTGACATCAGTCAGTGGCTCAGGATGTCAGGGGAGCATGTCTGGATGATGCAGGTGTTGGTGATCCCAGGAATCTTTCCCTGGAGTTTGTCCAGGGCAGAGATTCACTCTTTTCCAAAGTAATGTCTTGCAGAAAGGGGAGTCGTGGGGAAGGTTGTGACATGTGGTCTGGGGGCAAAGTTAAGAGTTGTTTCAGGCTGCTGTCTCTTCCTGTAGCTCATGGAAATGAACAGTTTGGGCTCAAGTGTGAGGTGCTGTTGCTTTCCCTCTCTTCTGCAGTTTCAGGATCAAGAACATTTCTTTATCTGCAATTTAATGTCTGCACAGAGTGCTGGTATCACACCGGTCGTTGTATTTAGTAATGCACTGCTGAGGGAGGAGGCTTTGCAGTCTGAAGCACATTTAGCAAAGTACATAAAAGTGGGGAGGGGAGGAAAATCCCTGAAGGCACCACTTGTACAACTATGCAACATAAAAATTTACGCCCCTTCAATAAAGTAAACACAAATAGTTCACAGTCTGTCTTCTACTCTAGCTGCTCTACTGTGATTTCTAAATAGAATATGATTAATGTTAAAAATAATCCAATATATGAATTCTGTCTTTTGGATTGTTTTTAGCGGGTCAAAGGCCATTATTGCAGTAATTGAATAATCCCACAGCCCTTTGCTCCAGACATTCACTATGGAAACGAAGCAGTGAGGACTGGCTATTCTATTTTCCAGTCATCCAGACAGCATTTTAATGGGAAAGAAAAATCTGATGCAGTTAAAAGCCCCTCTAAAAGCAGATTATGGAGAAAAAATAGATCCTAAGATGAGATGTAGGCTGATGATTCACTTCAAAATACCGTAATTGTTAAAGACACTGATAATCACTTTGGCAGGAATGCAAAGACATATAAATGCTTTTTTACCCTGTGTTCTCCAGATTGAGAGATGAGGGGAAGGGCTGTTTTCTTTCCATGAGACCAGTGAAAGCACATATTTCTAAAGTAGAAATCAGGGTTTGTTCTGAGAGTGTTTTAAGACTCTCAGATGAAAAATACTCTGCTGTTAGAAATGTTGCATGTCATATTTAGACAACAGTGTTTATTAATTATAGGGTAGAACCATCTAATGACTCCAGCTGAGATTGTGACATAGTGTACCAAGTATTATATACACATCATACAGTGAGGTGTAAAAACAGCCAGGGAGACCTCCACTCTAAGTAGACTTGTAACTGAACACTGTTTATTTCACCTGTTTTTACATCTTTGCAAATCCATTGACCCCAGCTGAGATGCTCTTGACTTACCTCAACTTTGGAGGGAGACAAATCATAGGCAAATTTTGTTGTTCTCATTTTTTTCTGAGAAAAGGGCAGGGAAAAGGTAACTTACTTGTCTGAAGTCACAGGAGGAATCTATGGAAAAGGTGGCATTGACTCTGGATAGTGCCCTAGATGCATAAGACTGTTTTCCTCCTTTGAGAAACATCCTAAGCTCATTTCAAGATGAGTGAGAGTTAGCCAGAGACACCCAGGTACTGTTTGGTGGTGAGTCTCCATCACTTCTCCTCCATCCCCCTGGAGTTTTCACCTGTGTCCTGGTGGGCTCACATCCCCTGTGGTCCTTTCACAACCACCACAGAAGACTCTGTGGATCTTGAGAGATCCAGGGAAAGCACATGGAAACTGAAATGCAGAAGTGAGGCAGGCTCCAAGCCTTTGACCACACAGGGCTGCCAGTGTGGCACTCACCACGCTGGTTACCGAGCCAGCCAGGCTTGGCTGCTAGAAACATTATGGGATTTGGTTGCAGAACTTAACCTTTAGAAGCCCAGCAGCTGCTCCCCAGGCCCTCTGAGAGGCCCAGCAGTCAGCACTTAAGATCCAAGATTTGAAGCATTGCAGATTCATTTTTTTATGCATCTTCAATAACCTAAAAAAAGCGAAAGGTCTGCTAAAGGTGCAGCTGCATTACCGGGAGAGAACCATTTAAGATCTGGCAAAGGGAAAAGCACATATTTAAAAACAAGCCTATCAGTCTTTAATGAGGTTATATGGGGACTGAGTGGTCATCTCATCGTTGAGTAATCCTTAATGCAACGTGCTCTGAGTCTATAATTACAGCAGCTTCCACCTTTATCTTGCATGCTAAACCTTGATTTCTCCCAGTTCTTGCAAAACCTCTTTCTGTCTTAAAGGTACACCTGGTGTGTCCAAGAGCCCTGAAAGGGCTCATCTTAAGTAGCCTAGTGGCACTGTGAAGGGCTTGGCTGGGAGCTGAGAAACTCCAAAGTGATGTTTCCTACTGAATGGGTTTCAGCAAAATAAACTAGGTTTTAACAGAACGAAGCACCTGTATCAATTGTCATTACCCACTGTCTCTTGCTGCAGTATGGCTCCTGCCTGCTCACACTCTATCTGTGGAGAAAATCTTCTCTGCTGCTTCTTCAAAAAATCCTCTCTCAAGCCAGAGGCTCTGCAGATCTCCCAGGAGGCTCCTTGCCTTCTCTCCCATTGACGTTGCTCCCACCTGAGCCATTGCAAAACTCTCCAACAGCACCTGTTGCTGGAAAAAAAAGCAACTCAAGGCAAAAATAATTAGCTGTATTGCTAGAAATTGCAGCTTGGAAGCACTCACTCAGGCTTAATGGCTGCCAAGATACCCTCAGGGGTAAGAGAAAGAAGGAACTTATAGGTCCTAAAGGGCAAATTGTCACAGAGCAAAGTTGCCAGACCAAGCCCTCTCCCTCCCTGGGGCAACTGTGAAATTGCTCTAAAAGCACAATAAGCTTTTGAGCACAAGAGCATTGTCAGGTAATTACCCTGTGGTCCGGGCATTGACCAACAATTCGTCATTTTCTATCCCTTCCTAACTTTATCCCAGGTTTCCTGTGCGATCTTCAGCAAGTTGCTCAGACTAAACTTCCTCTTGCATATGCAGGTACCTAATTCCCTCTAAATTAGGTCAGTATCTGCCAGGGACTCTGCAGTAGTCCAGCTCAGCCTCCAGGCCCTGCCTGTGCAGTCCTGCCTTTCTCCTGATGACTTTAGATACATTGGGACTGGGGGGTACACACTGTCTTCTCTGCAGCATCCACAGTTGAGAGTTCCAGCTTTGATTTGGGGCTCTCACACACCTTCAACTCCAACACAGTAGAAATAAACGACAAGTGGTGGCAAAGCTTTCATGTCTACACAAGAAGTGCAGGGACTGCTTCATCTCCTTGCAGCAGATAACCTAAATCAGCCCCAGTTTTCCCCCAGGTGCTGAGCTGGAAATGTGCACCAGGCACAGTTTCCACAGGACAGTAATTTATTCAATCACACAGCACAGAGCAATGTGGATTGCTGTCTCAGCACAAAGAGACAAACATGTCAAGAGCTTCTCCTGAAGGAGCAGCAGCCTTCAGGCTGGGACTGTGGGAACTGTGGTGTCTTTATTGAGAGTGCAGAACTGGTGGGATTTCACAGCACCTCTTGTGTGCAAAATGAGAGGTATTTGAAGGCAGGTGAGCTGAGGGAGTCTTTCTAAACATGGCAAGTGTTTTCCAAATAACTTGTGAGAGTTGCAGCCAAGTCCAGCTGAGCTCTCCCTGCCTGCTCTTGGAGAAGGCTTTTTGTGCACTGCTGCTGCCCAGACCCTTTAGGTGACATCCAGCAGGTGGGAAGGGCTCAGCCCTGGGGTTTGGGTGGTCCGTGGTACAAACTACAGAGTTCATTTCAGAGTGAGACCACAGCATGGTCATCCTCCTTGGTCACTGTGCCAAATTTCTGCACAAATCCCAGGCTTGCAAAGCTGGAGGAGCATTGTGGTGTGGTCTAGGTTCTGAAAACCCACTGCTAAGGGGACATTTAGGTGGCGACTGCAAAAAGGCAGTCCCACAATCTGTTGGTGCTGACTGTGGCCCTTGACAGGCTTGCTGGGGAGGGGTTGGAAGGGAAGGTGCCCACTGGAGGGTGGGATTTGGTGAACTTGCCAGAGAAATAAAAAAAAAAAAAAAAAAGGAGAGTTGAACATTTTAAGCAAAAGTTGCATTTTGACTGAAATTAATGAAAATTAGATATCAAGCAGATAAATGCATTTCTGGTTCTAACCTTAACTTTGTAGTACATCCAGTGCCCTGTTAGGAAGAAAAACTCATTCAATGTCACAGTGTCTCTGAAACAGAGGTGACTGATGTGTTGGTAAATTGGAAATGCAATTCACTCCATCTTCAGCCAGAGAACTGTGTCCTGCATCTGACATTGCTTCATTATATTAATGTTTTTCTTCTTCTTTTTTGGAGATCGTGTTCTCAGACAGTTTGAGTCACAAATAAATCAGCCTGTGTTACATGTCAGTTCAGCTTTTTCTTATTAAATTGAACAACTACTGGAAGTTAGAGTTTTAGGAAAGAACTTTCAAATTAATGCAAAACTTGAACTAGTCTTATACTGCAAACCAGTGAGTGGGAAAGAGTAAAGTTCCCTCTGACTGGCAGCCAACAGCCACTTAAATTGAGGGAGAGTCAAACCTTTTGCCAGTTTCACAAAATGTCAACATAGCTGTCTGAATTATGAATTAGTAATGTTGAGCTTAAGTAGAAAAAAACAGACAAAAAATGGACAAAACCAGACTTGGACCTCCAGTTTAGGTGCAGAGGACTGAACTCTGTTACTCCTACTTTTATGTGATTGTCAAAACAATGTTGAAAAGCACCTCTGCTTAAAGAATTTAAATGATCAGTAAAGTACTAACAACCCTGGAATCCCCTGATATTTTTTCTTTAATTTAAGCTTTTCTTTGTTGGTTTGCTTACACTAGAACTCTATCTTGAAATTAATTGCATGTTTGCTCTATACTGAATGAACTTGTAATCTTCTGGCTTACTGGGAACAGTTATGTATGTTGTCTCAAGTAATGCAAAAAAATTAATACTAGTTTTAATTATAATTTAATTATTATGCATAT
>WAAE01007606.1:76100-167433 GCA_013400495.1 Nicator chloris
AATTATTATGCATATGCAAATTATATATATATATATATATATATATAAAAATAAATAAAATTTGATTTTAATTTCATTATAATAGCCCTTACCAGCCCTGTAGGTAACACATACTATGAGTAGGCTTCAAGGCATTTCACAAAGGGAGTAAACATATAATTAGCACTGCTTTACAAATGGGGAGACTGAGTCAGGAGCTGTCTTGGCCAGAAGAAGGCAAAAAGTTATCACCAGGTGCTGCACCTCAGTCCTCTGGGCCAGCTCCATGCCCAGGGTTGGTCAGATGCTCTGGTATCTTTCTGACAGCAGGGGCTAAGCTGGATATTTAGGAGCTGTAATTCCTTTTTCCAAACCCTGCTTCTTCCCTGCAAAATCCTAGACAACATCCACCTCCAAACAAAATGACATTAGGCAATACATGCTAATTATTATTATTATGGCAAAACTTTCTGTCTCAGGCAATCAGTCAGACATGGGAGGCTTGCACACCTTTAGTCACTTCTCTGGCTGTTCAAAAAACACCTCTGAAGTGGCTGTCCCTGGTGAGAGCTCTCGAGGCATCCCTTGTCCAAACCAATGTCCCATTTGTGGTCTGGGACACTGCTGAGATACTTCCTGGCCCCTTTGCTGCTGCTCAGCCCTGCAGGCAGACACAGCAAGGGCTCACCGTGTGTTTTGCCAGGTCATCATACCAAAGAGATAAGCAGATCTGGATTGCTGCAAGAAATGTGTGGGTGAGGAATTAATCCTTGCTTAATTTGCTGCTAACAACTCCCTAACTGTGACACACTCCACAGCCAGCACTAGTCTGCACAGTTTCTGACCCTAAGAAAACAGAAATACATGCCTAAACCACAGTGTGACCCAAAAGGTATAGAAAAGAGATGTGTTTATTAGGAAGAGGAAGCTATAAAAGAAGGGAGTGTAATGAATAACAGAATATATATATATATATATGTATAACAGAGGTAAGGAGTTTGACTGTGGCAGTCTTTTCCAACCTGTTTTTCTGATCCCTGACTTGAAGGTTGTCGTTGATGATTTCTGTCGTCATAATACTCACCAAAAAAAAAAAAAGAGACTGAATTATGATTTTTCCCCTTTACTCTTAAAAAAACCCCCACATTTTTTCCCGTGTACTGGTGAGATGACAGGGCATTCTCTGGAAGAAAGCAGAGTGAGACACAGTTCAAATAAATTAAAAAGGAATGGGAAAAGTATGGAGTAAAGATATGTCTGAATGAGTCATACATACGCTGTCAGGAGAGATGAAGTTACAAAGGAAAGTTGGCATGTTTGTGAGATTTCCTGCCCAGATTGTGCCAGCAGAACTCACATATGGGCTTTTGAAACTGCAATAACCCTCATGTGTCCATGCCAGAGGCTTTTGTCCGTGCAGCAGTCTCTCTGCTGTTTTGAACAATCCTCCTGGTCCCAGGCCAGAGGGGAGGGTGGCTGCAGACTCTCAGCAGGCAATGTGTGAAATGTGGCCTGGGACTTCAAAGTAACTTTTGTTATTCTGGGAAGGTGAGAATTGAGGAGAAGGTGTTTCATACCATTTTGTTTAAAGACCTACAAGAAAGAGGAGAGCACTGCAGTGTAGGATCCCTGGACTGGAATTCTGACTCGCTGGGTGACTTTGGACAAGACCCTTAACAGTCTCAGCTTCCCCTTCATGGAAAGAATACTGACCTGGCATCTTTCATGGAGCACTCCCAGATCACTGATGAAAAAGACTTTTATATTGTTATTACCTTCCTTTAGCATTTCTGATTTTGTTCCATGGGTGGGTCATGTCCAGCAGACAGCAGGCTCTGATCCAAGTGGAGTATATATAAGTGTGGCAGCATGAATAAAAGAGAAAACTGTCACAAGTACCTTAAAGCCAAAGTGCCTGGCAGTGGGAGGGTGAGTGAAGCACACTTTGCAGTCAAGACCCTGTGCAGAAAGCCTTCCTGCTGCTCCACTCAGCCCCACTCTGACCAGGAATGGCTCTGCAGCTCCCTCAGCTTTTCCTGTGCTCCTGCCCACAGGCACCTTGGTTCTTACCAAAGAGTCCAAACTTCCTTCTCCCTGGAGCTCTGTTGTTGCCTAATTGTGATGGAAAGTTCCAAGAGGTTGGCTTGTGCACTCACCTCAGCCAAGGGAACAGGAATCATGGAATCATAGAATGGTTTAAGTTGGAAATGACCTCTAGGATGGAGGTGAAGGGAGGAAAGAATGGGAGAAGCACAGCACAAACCAGCAAGAGAATGGCACGTGGGTCTGGATTAATGGATTAATGGATTAATGGATTAATGGATTAATGGAAGAGCTACCAGCACACCTTGGAGATGATGCTCCTGGGGGAAAGGCTGGTGTGGAAGATGGCACAAAGCAAGGTCAGGGTGAAGGACACAGGCAGCACACCAGGGCACACATGAGGGAGTGAGGGACTGAAGAGGAAATATGGCCTAGAGGCAAGAGAAGAATCCAGAGAGAGTGTGAAGAATGGTGACAGGATAAGAGCAAGAGTGTTCAGGGGTAATCAGAAGAGAAAATGTCCCTGGGATAATATTACATAATTTAATTTGTATGAACATTACATCACATCATTTCTGACTTGCTTTCACTGTAGCAATTACTGACAAACCCCTCAACTTACTTAACACACAGAAATACACAAATGGGCAGCCTACAAAGACCTGTAGGATGCAGCCCAGGGGCAACTCCCTCTTGCAGGCAGCCCTGGGTGGGTGGGTCTGGGGAGCCTTTTGTCCTCACCCCTGGGGCCAAGGGCAGGCTGTGCTTTCCCACTCTCCTCCTTGCTGCTGGGTGCTGCTTCCAGCCCAGGCTCACTGTTCTCAGCCATGAGGACACCCTGGTTTCCAGGGGCTGGAGGACTGGGAAGGAAGTGCATCCAGGGGGTGGGCTGTGCCCTCAGGAAAGGTGTGAGTCTCATGAGACTGGATGAGGGAAGCTACAGACACCCCTGGAAAGTTTCACGAGGCTCAGAGGCCCATTGTGAAACCTTTGTTTCTTGGTGCTGGGAAAAAGGAAGGGGAAAAAGACAGAGATAAACAAAATTAATAGTAATGTTTTTCTCAAACTACAACTTTCAGGGTCAGGACAGCAGGTCAGAAACTCTTTCCTCTTGCACAGCTTTTATCAGCTCTCTGCCCTCCCTAAGATCATTCCATAAAACTCTTGAGAAAGACTCAACAGGTGCAAATACCTTAACTCCCTTGGCTTTGGGTGGAGATGGGGATATTGCTGATTTGAACCAGCTGAGGCTCTGGTCTCGCTGAGCTCAGAAGAGTTTGACCTGAGAATAAAATGCCATTCCAAACATGAGGGCACCTCAGGAACAACCTAACAGATGAATGGTGTCTTGAAAAATCTGATTTTCAGCAGTAGTTACATCACCTGCATTTGTTATTTTTCATCCATTTCTAAAGCCTGGGTTCCAGGATGTCTCTGTTCCACTGCTAGCTAATGGGAAGCCTGTGTATCTCAGTGAGATGTTATTCATTCCAAGTGAATACACTTGTTAGCTTTTCTAATTACTCTCCTCATGTTCTCACATAAAAATTACTCTAAGAGATTTGTATTTCCTGGAACAGTCATTGACAGCATGTTTACCATCTTTAATTGATCACCCCTCACAGACTCCTCTCTGCCATAACCACTCAGTATTGCAGGGCCAGGCCAAGAACTCACATTAAGTGGAGAATATTTGCACGGTGTGTCTCCAAGACCAGAGGAGCCCTTTGAAAGGTTAAATGCTGGGGTCTGCAGCACTCCCAATCTTGGCTGGAGGCTGAGATACTGCAGGCAGGACTGTGGGACACTGCAGCAGCCCTCAGCAGGGATGGGGACTGCCAGCTCAGCAAGCTTTGGATCTGGAAGCTGGAGGAAATGGGAGCAGTCCTAGTCAGAAGATGATTATAACAACTTACATTTGCCTTCCCACCCAGCACTCTCCTAGGAATTTTTTGAATCTCCAGTAAGACCACATTTCAACCAAATAATAGAATTGTTCTCTTTATATTTTTTCTTCCTCTCCAAGTTCCATCATCGCCAGATTGGAGGACTTTGGATGGAAAAGCAGAGAAGGAGGAACAGCCACACAAAATCTAAACAAGTGAAAAATGCGAAACACCGGGAAATGTTTCATTCTGCATGAAAATGGAATGAAGTTTTTGTTTGCAAATTGAGAATGCTGGGCAATAATAAACAGCTATAGCTCTTGTGATATTTGAAAAGTGATCTCTTATTTCAAAAGCACTGCTGACTGACAATACTTCAGGTTCTTACCATCATTTGCCACCCAGTTTCCTGTAACACATAATGTTCCTGGGTGTGGCTGAGTGTGGCTCAGGGAGGTGGGATATGGGATATTTGGAAACACGAGATGTTCCTTGCCCTGCATGGCTGGAGCATTACCTGTGGCTCCAGCCCCAGCCTGGACCTGACCCCTCAGTGGCAGTGGCTGAGCAGCAGGGTGGCCTGGTCCAGGGTGCATGTCCCAAAAACAAAGGGGGTGTGAACTGGGCCTCCATCCAGAGGCAGGGATGTGTGCCTGGTGGGGATGATGCTGCCCTCAGCCACGCAGGGCACGAAGAGCTCGGGAATTGTGATGAATCAGTGCAGAGCCAGCATGAGACTGTTCACAGCACAGTATTTCATTAGAGTCATTTACTGTCACTAAAACAGGCTGGTGAGCAGCAGGACTTCCTAATCTATCCATTTCTGGGCAGGCTTGTAAAGTCCTTTGTGTCCACTGGCGTTAAGGATCCACGGCTAGCTGTGTGGGGGTGTTGTAAAAGCAAACCTTTGGAGGAGAGGACCAGCACTGGGCTGCTTTTGAAGAGGAGATTCAGAGCATTTGTGTGCAGTGAGATGTGAAGGAGCCAGGCAGGCTGGCAGGGTGGTACAGCACAGCACACACAGCACCAAGAGAGGAGCAGGGAGCCTCAGGATGGGCACTTCCTTTGCTGGGGCTGCACTGCCCAACTTCCCTGGAAGATGCTCCTGCAGGAACAACTCTGCTACAGCCCAGCTATGCAGCCTCCAATCCTACAGCCTGCTCACCCTGTGCTCATTCTGGGTCCCTGCACAGTGTCTGTCACACAGAGGGGTTCACTCTTTGTCACCAGCATCACACAGGTCTTGCAAAGCTGAGCTCCTCGTGTTTCAGCTCTCTGGTAATATACTAGGAGCTGTGGGATGTATACTTTGCACAGGAGTTTTGAGATTAAATCCATCAAAACTCAGGGTACTGCTCAAACGAGGCCGTGTAAGTACAATCTATATTTTCTGAATTGTGTTTAATTTGATCCAGGTCTTATCTAATCTTGATATTGCATTCAGAGAAGCTGGTTTAATGTACGAAATTTCCCAGCAAGGACAATCTCCAGCTGCTGATCCTGTGTGCCCTGGTGCTGAGGAGCAGTGTGTTCCAGCTGTACAAGCAATATGAACATTTTCACTGTGCATTTAGGAGATCCCACCTGAAATCCCTATGAATACATGGTAAAAGTGGAAGAGGATACCCTTTGATCCACAACTGAAGTTCCCTGCCATATTCCTGCTTCTCTGGCCAATCAGTCCCTCACCTGGCAGTCAAGTGACCCCTTTTCCAGAGATTCCAGGTGAATCCATCAGCAATTTCAATCCCCCTTACACTAAGAATCAAGCACACAGCTGTCTGATCCAGCTCCTACCGGACTTGGTTTTGCCCATGGTTTATCCTGGAGCAGGGTCAGGCCACTCTGAGGATCAAACCAGTCACCCCAGCACTGCCCCTTAATCATCACCCAACAAAGAGCTGAATGCCTGCCTCCCCCCCCTCATCCTCCCTGTGCCTGCCCCCATCCATAGCTCCTGAGCAGCTGACTTTAGCAGAATGCAGTGATCCAAACACAAGCAGACACAGCGGGGTTTACTGGAAGACGTCGTCTCTCACAATCCATTATTTATAGCAGTGCTTTATGATTAAACCTGAGGCCATTAGAATGGCAAAAGCTGAGGCTGGAACTGTGTCAGCTTACTCAGATGCTCACAGGCATGGCCGTGCCAGAAAAAGCATGTTTCCCTGTGCTGCCTGTGGGATATACAGGGGAAGGGTAGGCGAGCACACAAGATGACAGTCTAAGGCTGCAGGGATGGAACCTGATCTTGTGGGAGCTCACCATAATTTGTGTGGGTAGCACTGGGGCTGTTAGTGGGGCCACCTCGTCTGCACAGACCTCTCTGGAGGTGCAGCACCCTCCTTCTCCCTGGCCTGGATGCAGGTGCTCCCTGGGGAGGTGCACCAAGTCCCTCTGGCACGTCCATGCTCTGGTGTCCTCCCCCAAGGCTCAGCCCCAGCAGTGAGCTCTGCAGCCCTCCCTCCCTTGGCACAGCCAGTTGTGTATGGATGTGTGCAAAATCCTGATGCTTAATCCTGCTGCTGCTGCATGTACAGAGAGCTGCTCTGAGGAACCCCCCATGAAGCTGTCAGCCATGGCAGCAACTACAGCAAACATCCAGACAGCAATATTGATAAATCCAGAGCACCCAGGACGTCCCTAAGTCCTGGCCAGTGCAATCCTGTGGTGGTTTGGGTGTAGTTTCCTCTGTGAGGGAGCAGGAGGGGACCCCATGATCCCTTGGGGAGATGCTGCCTAAGTGTGATGGCAAAGCCAAACTTCCCTCCTGGAGGGCCTCTGCCTGGTCACCACCCTGCCACCCCTCCCTGCCACTGTTGGATTGTGAGGGGTCAAAAATGCTGTAGAGCTGCTCTTCAGCTGAACATCAGCCTGTGCTGACTGTTTGGGGCCAGTTTGTCAAAGTTTTCTCCTCCTGGCTGTTCTTCCCATGCCACCAGCGACAAAACTGCACAGGTCAGTTACTTTTCAAAAGAGAAGAAAATACTCTTGGTGTAGCCTGATGAAAGCTTTCCCATCCCATTTAGCACAAGATCTCAGCTCCCATGTGGAGCAGGGCTCTCAGGCAGCACTTGCCTTATTTAGGGGAGAGAAGTCCCAGAGAAAACTTAAAAATGAGCCTCTCTAAACCTTCTCCATGCACGGCTGCTCTCAGCCCCAGTAAGCTGGAGGCATGGGATGCTTTATCCCACCTCACAGCAGGAGCTTCATCCAGCAGTGAGATGGAGGTGTCAGAACCTCCCAGAGGGTCTGGAAGGGGTGCAAGGGCAGGCAAGAGGAACTGCAGGTTTTCCCTTTCTCATGTCTCAGCCCTGGCAGGCAAGCAGGGTTCAACACAAGCATACAAGATACTACAGAGAAAATTACCTCTACCCCCACCAAACTAAGTTTGCCCTCCAGCATGGTGAGTTAGCAGAGACAGACAAGGAGAAGGGAAAGAAGGAATGAAGGGAAAGGCCCCTTTTCTTCTCTGAAAGAACAAGGGCTGGCAGCTGTAGAGCAGGGTTATCTGACAGCTCCCTGCCATCCCCTTGGTTCTAGCAGGAGAGCTCCTCTGCACTGGCTGCCAGGGCTCTACACCAGACACAGCAGCAACAATCTTCAGTGTCCTTCAAAAATGTCTGTAATGATGCTCTCCAGAGCCATCCTTCTGGTATCCCTTGCTTTGACCCCTTCCTCACCCAGGAGCTGACCCTGAACTGCTCCATCTGCACATGGGGGTCAAAGGCCAGAAACTTCCAAACTCAGAAAGAAGAAAAAATTCTTTCTCCACCAAAGAAGAGGGAGAAAAAAATAACAACCAAACCCCCTGATGGCAGCAGTTTTCCAGGGCAGTGAATGAACGGATCTCTCTGTGGCACAAAGAACATCAATGTGGCATCTTTTTCCATTGCTAAAGAGTTAGAGTTGTAGGTTCATCATAGATTTTTTTTTTTTCATAGCCATAGGTCAGTCTGTGACACTTCAGTATTACAGCCCACGTTGTTTGGAGCACAAGACCCGTTTGAGCATCACAGTTCCCTTCCAAATGTTCAAAATGTATCCAATGTCCAAAGTATCAAATGTTCCCCTGTGGAGAATCCCCACACCAACATAAGAAAACCTTGCTGTTGGCATAGCTGGTGAAACACATCACACTTCCTTTACAGAACCACTCATGGAGCAGTGAACTCCTTCAGCTCAGCTCTGCACTGGTGTAAATTAGGAGTAACAACACTGTGGTCCAGTGAGATGAACCCGTGATGAGTAACAGATTCGCTTGGATTTCCTTATCTCACTGCTGTGACCTGGCTGCTGAAATGTAACCTCAATCCATCACTTATGGAGAATAAATTCCTTTACCAAGCTTCAAACCTGGAGTCTGTCAGTCCCTGGCCATCAGGGTTAGGAGATTACACTGCCTGACCTCTGACACTATTTAAGGGCTCATCTACAGCTACCACTATTTATAACAATATAATATTTTCATATTTCACACATGCAATTTCATCTGCCTGGCTGTAATATTAATCAGTGTGCAAAAGCATAGTTTTGTTAAAAGAGCTGCCTCATAGGGGGCAGAGTGGGCAGACAGTTTTTCTGCACATCTATCACATTTCTTTGGTATAACCTTATTTTACATCAGTCCTATGGGGTCAATCCCATGTCTCACACTCATTTCAGATTGCACTGTCAAACTGAAAGAAGAGTGTCCCAGCTTATTTAGTGGTCACAAGATGCCAATAAACATGGCAACATAAACAATAAATATTTGCTTGTTCTAATAAAAAAATCTTTGGCCTACGTTGGACAACTAGATAGTTTTGTACAGCCCAAAACCATTTCACGTGTTGCATGAGGTTCATTCCATTATTTTAGCAAGCCTGTGATCCAAAGGATGCTCCAGTTACCACCCAGAAGCATGTCTGGTTTCAGCAGCATTTCCACACCTGGTATATCCATCACCTTGTAATTGTGTGACTCAAAGACAAGCAGTCATGTTGGTGAGAACTGGGCATCAATTATCTCCTTTGGATGCTGTTGAGCTGTGCTTTGGACTAACATGTCAAACCATACCTCATCATACAAAACACAATCAAGGTGGTTTATCTTTTTTTAGCCAGGAAAGACAATTCTGTCTCCAGTGGTCAAATGATTCACCCTGCTGAGCTGAGTTTTGCTGTGGTTAAACTACAGGAGCAAAATCGATTTGGTATAAGAAGTGGTGCATTTTGAAGTAGATGAGGGGTGTCTTTCTGCAGCTTTCACCATCTTAAAGTGATATACCTGGGGATTTTTTAAATCTTTTCAAGGGTACTTTTGCCTTTGGGTCATAAAGGGATTGATCCACTTCATAAGGGTCATTATTAGTTCAGGCAGAAAATATTGGATTGCATTTGAGGACACTGGCTTGTGGGATTCCTGGTATTGGGACAGCAAATAGCAATAAATGGGAAAAACATCAGGAAGGATTAAAGGAGGAGGGGGGAATTAAGAGGGTTTTACAGCCACAAAGAGAAGGTGGTTGAGGAACAACGGGGCATTATTTATCGTGCATGAGAACTGAAGGCATTCCAGTGAAAAGAGCAAGTAGCAGATTTATTTTAAAATAAACAAGGGGAAGTACTTGTTCACACAATGCATAACTGAACCGTGACTCATTGCTGCAGGATGTTGTGGAGGACAAAAGCCCGCACAGGTTTCAACAAACTCAGGGAGAAGAAGTCCAATGAGAGCTATTGAGTAAGGTAATTCAGATGTTCCCTATAATTCACAGTCCCTAAAGCAGTGGTTGCAGGGATTTAGGCTGGAATGGCATAAGCAGGGAACAGGTGACACTACGTGCTGTATTTCCTACCTCTTCCCCCAGGAATCTGCTTCTTGTCTCTGTCAGAGAGAACTGTCAGAGGACTTTCTGACCTAGCAGGCATTTATATTTAGCAACACAAGCTTATTTGTGAAAGAAATTGTGGTTGTAATGATGACTTGCCAGATGGGATGATTGCTGTGAGGGGTCTGCTGGGGGTGAGAGATGTGTGTGTGCCTCTTGTATGGATTAAATCCACTGCTGATCTGCTTTGCTTTCAGGCTGTGATAGGCTGTAGGGAGCACAGTCACAGTGAGGAGTGCTGGTTTTGTCTCCTACTTGGGGTTTTACTGTGAAAGAAAAAGGCAGACAACTCAACCAAGGGCCTGAGTCCAGCTAGTTTTACTGCTTTGTGTTTTTCTAAGAAGGCAGTGAAGGAAGGAAAGGTTGTTTTGGAACTTAAATAAGTGATTTATAATAGGTTACCTAAATGCTGGTAGATGGTCAGTGTTGGAGAGCACTCACAGGACCCTCACAACAGTTTTGGATAGCTTGGTTTTCCTCCAGCATCTCTGCCTGCTGGCTGGGCCTCTAAAACACAGAGGGGTTCAAGTGATCAAATTAGTGAGGAGTTTCTTGTTCCCATCCACTGAGCAGCCTTTCAGGAAGATCACTGTAAATTTCATCTTTGTGGCTATTTAACCTACTTAATCAAATCTACAAGATCTTGTGAGGCTTTTATATCTGAAGTTGTTTCTGACTGCATGGGGAGTGGGGAGATTTGCAACTGGGCTTGAGAAACAGTGGGAATTACAAAACTGCTGCTTTTGTCCTCCTAAAAGACCTTCACCTAAGGGTATCCAAGGTCCCACTACAAAGTATGAGTGTCTAATACTGGAGAATGGTGGCCAGGTAAGTGCAGGGTTAATAATATTATAAGCACCAAAGAGAGAAAGCAACTAATATTGTACCAACCCAAACATCCCTGCAGAGCAGGCAGGCTGTCAAAAATCTTTTATTTCTGAGTTTCACTTAGAGTGTGAGGTGGAGAGACTGTAATGGCAAGGAAGGTGTGAACAAGTAAAACTCAGGGGCCAAAGTTGAGAACCAAGCAAATGCTCCAGTGGGGTGGCTCTTCTTTTACAGAAGTCTGTGCCATTGCACTAATGATCTGTAATAAAACATGTTCTCCTCTCTTTTCCTTGGCTCATTGGATGGGGATTACCTGATCCATCCAGCTCCAAAAGCATTGAAAATTCATGTTTTTTCCCTGTGATTTGCGTTCTCTCGGCCTCTTGTGAAGAAAAAGGATGTGTGCATGTTTTATTGAGCTTGTCTCTTCTGCCAGTTCTCTGAAAATATTACAGAGATTGGATCTGGCCATGTTTTCCCCTTAAACTCTGGAAAATATATTGAATCAGTCAGATAAAAGAAACTGTACAAATTAGCTATCAGCTGCTAAATACTTGGCAGCCTGGACAATGCCAGTATCAATCAAGTTAACAGTTCAGTGTTTTCCTCATTCTGCTGGATTGAAAAACTGAATTGCACTGCTCGTGTAAGAAACCACCAGAATTCATCTTCTCTGTGCTTGGGTTGCTCTTTACCCAAGGAGACCTCAGTAACATTTTGTTTCCAATTGCTGTGTTGTGGAATTATGGCTATCTCTCTGTGCTATCTGAGAAGGTGATTTGTTATTCACTGTTTTGGTGAGATGAAACAAATTGCAGGAAACTGAGCTTGGATGGATGGATGAGAATTCTGGCTGACACTGGGTGGCACTGAGTCCGTGCTGAATCCCTCAGGTTTTAATTAAGGGCCCTTTTTGCTTCTTGTTCAATTTCCCTGCTTTAAACCATATGGAATTAACTGTCCTTGGACGAGGGAGGAATGAGGTGAGAAACTCCACCAGCTTTTTGCTTTTCTTGTCCAAGCGGACTTCTTGAAGGGATCACAGGTCTTGCTTTCACTGGTCCCCTTCTCTAGGTGTTATGAAGTGCTGCACTGTCCTGATCTTTGTCTTTAAGTCCCTAAAACAAGATAATTGTTAAGGATACACTCAGTGTCAACAACACATAGCAGTATTATATCTTCTGAGGCAATTACTACCTGAAAAAAGAATCCCAATCTGTTTGTCCTCAACAGAAGACCATGGCAGAAAATCTGGTCCTGGCAGAACCAGCAGGAGACTGAGCCTGTCCTGCTCATGCCCTGCTGCTCTCACAGTGTCTCACCTGCAGGTCCTGGCAGCTCCTGAGAGCACAGCACCACAGCAAGGACCTGCCACTACCAGCCAGCTCAGAGCTGGAGGCCATCAGCAGGGAGAGGATGTGGGAAGACTGATATTTTTGGAAAGAATCATCCCTTTTAGCTTTATGCCCTTTCCCACATAAGGAATACTCCTTAAAACAACAGTTTTACAATCTTCCTTTTTATGCTGTTCGTACCAGCAGCTCCACAGAATGTCCCTAACACAACATCCACACCCACAGCTCCCAGCAGCTCAGTTTGAAGAGATCCTGTTAAAAGTGAAAGCTCTTACTCGACAAACAGAAAGAGGTTTGAGTTAAAGACAAGTGACTTAAGCCATTTGGAAGCACATATGTGCCTTACCATCTTGCTGATCTGATGGATGAATTGCTTGAAAAGACAGGATGGGGAGGCACAAACTGCTCCTATCTCCCCTTTGCTGCCTCCAGAGCTGCTCACTCCAACACAGTTTTATGTGCACTGTGAGCACATAAAACCCACAGACAGCACCCTCAGTGACTGGAATGTTGTACACTGGGGCACAAGAACTGTGCAAAGCCTCCAAAGACCCCTCTCCAGCCACCAGTTCCTTGCATCCAGCTGTCCTGTGGCAGCTCTGAGCTGTAAGATGTGCATGATGCATCACCCCATGAAGTCTGTAGGTTTGTTTCCTCAAGCTACAGCAAGACCCCTTTAGACTAGACCTGTGTGCCTGTCCTTTCTTAATGGGAAAAAAACTCCACTATGTTTCTTATATTGCTTTTTTCTCCAGGATCAAATGTAATTTGTCCTGCCTTTAATGCAGAATTTCACAAATTTGAACTGACTTGATTGCTTATCCAATTGCATAATTGTTTCGACTACAGAAAACTAAATAAAGAGTTTCCAGAGATTTTTATTTTGCCATGCTTAAGTAGGTTTGAAGTGCTAGAATTCAACTGAGCTTTAAAAAACCCAAAAAACTCTTATGCTTTGGAAGATGTTAACTTTGGCTCCTATAATGGACTAGCCATAATACTAAACACATGCTGTCATAACTCAGGAAAACAGAGACACACAGACTCTTTTTTTTCCCAGTAATTTTGGACATTGTCTCCATGTGTAACTTTATACATAAATAAGAATTCTTTCTCTCTCACTCCACCCATGCATTTTTAATATTCTCTCTGGAAAGGGTTTCCTTAAACACTCTAAGGAAGCTGCTTCTCCTTCAAAGACTTTTTCCTGCCTCCTCACTTAAAACAAGAACTTGGGTGGCCTCTTTTCTGATAAAGGGCGTCAGCTCTGTGAGCTTTGGGGTTTCAGCTCTTTCTTTCCCTGAGCATCTGTCCTGGCTGATGCCTGCACACAAAGTGAGTGAAGCAGGTGCTCTAGAAAGACTCCAGGAGAAAATGTTATGCCAGCAATGTTCCTGTAGCAATAACTGCAATGAGCAGAAATTTAGAACTACTTTGGCAGCCACACTCATGAGCACTTTGGATCCAGAGACTGCTGCATTTTAGAAATTGCTGGTTCTGGAGGAATGTTTTGGAGCCCAGAGGGCTCTGACAATGCCCCAACAACCTCAGTGCAGTTGTTTTTCTCTCTAGTAGGGCACAATTTGGACAGTGGGTCATTGTCCAACTGGACTTGTCTATCCTTGAGTCAAAAAGGCTGGAAAATGAGGAGCTTCAGCAGATAGGATGGGTGGGCATCTGGAGAACATGAGGTACAGGGAGGGACTCAGGAACTGAGCTTGTTCAGCCTTAAAAAGCAAAAGCTGAGGGTGATTTTCCTGCTCTCTTCAGCTACCTTGTGGCAGGGTGTTGGAGGGTGCAGTCAGACTTTTCCTGGAGGTGCACAGCAATAGGACAAAACACAATGGACAAAGTAGGAGAGTGAGAAGCTCACCTAATAAGGAAAATTACTAGGAGAACTGACTAGCACTGGGCAAGGCAGAGGATGGGAAATCTCTATCCTGGAAGACAGTAAAAACCTAGACAAGGTCCAGAGAAACCCGTGTAGTTGGCCCTGCTTTGAGGAAAGACTTGGACTAGATGACAGCTAGAGGTTCCTTCCAATGTGAATTTTTTAATGTTTCTGTGGTTTCTAATCTATTATTCCTTTCAATTTTCTTCTGTGTTTAGTTTCATGTGCTGTGCCCAGTCATTTTATCTGAAACATGCAGGAGAAACAATTTTGTCTGGCCCAGATTTCAGGACCTGCTGAATGATGATTTGGGCATTCAGCAGAAGTGCCAATATCTCACCAAATATCTCACTTATACATCATGGCTTGCTTTTTTCATTGACATTCCAATCTCTAAGAACTCCTGTGTGATACCAGAGTGGTAAAATAAAAGAATCTGTTACACAGGTAGGTAAGAGGAAAGGAGACAGTGTCACACACTGGTAGAAGGTTCTGGAGCAGTTTCATTAATTCTGTCTTTATACGTGGACTTCTCTGTACAGTAGTACTGTTCTTCCTTTTGATTGCGCCAGCACACTACCAAAAGTGAAGCTAGAGATCTTGAGCCACCTCCCTTAGTGAAATCTGTGGTCTAATCCAGCAGAGTATCAAAAGCACTGAAATAGAGACCCAGGAGGAGCTTCTTGTCTCACAGAATTTAGAACCAAGGAGAGAATAAAATGGACTGCCAACATTGCATCCAGTCAAGCCAGGAAGGCCAGGCCTTTTCTGAAAAGAAACCACAGAAGGTTCAGTTGTCCTTTTTGTTGCCATTGGTAGGAAATAAGAAAGTGTTCCTATTCCTTCTACATAAATATTTCCAATACGTTCATATGAAGATATAGCAGCATGAATTATTCCTATGCTTGCCAAGTACTTTGATATCTCTGGAAAAAAAAAGGTCTGTGAAGGTTTTAGGCATTATTAATTAACATGATTATTGATTTTTGCAGAATACTGCCTGCTTGGAATAGCATAATGTCACTGTAAGTGGTACAATAGTGCAACATAAGCCAGAGCATGGTCTGTGTTTCTCAGGCACATGAGACACAAACACACACAGACATACAGAGCAAGGGCTCTGTGGTCCAGCCATCTCTCCTTCCTACCCTGGCTTCAGGGCAACAAGGGCAATATTCAGGAACCTCAGCTGTTCCAATGAGCATTTAACATCTCAATAACCAACAGAGGAACTGGTGGGCCAAAGAGATGAGTCAAGAGCAGCGTGTTTGCTCAATCAGTGCCTAACAACTCCTCCATGTACTCAAACAGTGCTTTATGAGAAAATTGTGAAATTTCCTACTAAGTTTGCACAACACACTTTGGTTTGGGATGTAGACCTGTGGTTTGTGTTGTGCTGGCATCCAGCCAGCCATTTCAGCATCCCTGCAGCACTACAAGCTCAGGAGCTGATGGAAGTGTGTGATTGTCACAGCAGTGTAACCCCACAGCTCCCAGAGAAATCCATCATCAGTGCTGGGCACTTGGGCTCCTCAGACAAGGAGCAGGTCCTCTAGGTGCAGTCCAGGATCACCAGGTTGCTGGGGGAAGAGCAGAAAGAACTGTATAAACTTTACCCACCCGCAGTGATGAAGCACCTTCCTAGAGCTGTTAGCCTGGGCTTTTATCCATTTGGGATCCATATTCTGCACCCTGTCAAGAGAGGGGCCTCAACCCCCTCAGGAGCTTTTTCTTAGGAATAAAATCCACTCTTTTCTTTCAAAATATGTGAGACAGCATCATACTGAGGAAGGAGGTGCATGCACTCTTCCATGAGGAATATCAGAGCATTGAAGACGGGGCAGCCAGCACCTGTCCCTGACTAAGGTTTGGGACAGTCTAAGTGACTTTCAGCCTAATTTTCAACCTCTTTCTGGAACTGTTTGTGCCCTACGTCTGAAAATCATCTGCACGAGCAGATGAACAGGAACAAAGTTTATAATACAGCATTCCTGACTCTGAAGGCATTACCATAATATTGTACTTGCTCTTGTCCTGACAAAATCTATCTTGAATACCTCCCTGGTGGAAGTTGGGGGACACATTCTCTTTGAGGACATGGTGGTTTAGACCAGGGTGTCTAAGGAGAAATGTTGGCCCTGGTAACTCTGAACACAGGCATGGTGTCCATCAGCAGCTCAATGAAGAGGATGACTGTGTGCAGTGCTCAGACCCAGGCCTTGCCCTAATTACTCACAATGATCATTTAGCTCAGACTACAGACTCATACGTCTATTTAAAGGTGTGCTGTGTTTACCTCACAGTGTACCAAGGTCCCTTAGGAGATGTTCTGTTTCTGCTACACTTCCTCCCAGAAAATGATTGATGTATTTTCTTTATTTCTCTTTAGTATTTACACCTGATGGTGGATAACAGGTGTAGCAATGCTGGCACAGCTGTGGGCACAGGCTCCCTCCCATACAAATGTAATCAGCATTTCAGGTTATAAAGTCTTTGGTGACAGACAGTACATTTCTTGTGGATAGAAAGGTATTTTACAGCCAAACCAGCCTGAACCTTCACCAACTAAGTACAACCTTGATCTCTATCCCTCTGTCTTAAGTTAGAAGCTTGGGCATGTTTCACCTCTGAAATTCCTGGAGCAAAACCTTCAGGCCCTGGTCTGCTGTGATTGCTGGGGGGAGGGTCTGCACCTCCAGAGAGCTCACCTGGGCAAGACTCTCAGCATGGAAAGGCTAAATCTGAAAATCACTAGAATTGTTTCATAAACAACATGGAGGATACTTAATGACCCCATTATAAAGACACAGCTAAGGAAACAATTGCATATTGACTTTTGGCAGACATTTTTTGGCAGAACTGATATGGAATATCACAGAGGCCTCACAGGATTGGGATCTGTTTGCTGCACACAGCATTTGCCCATCGATCCCTGGGAAAGCCGAGGGACAGAATCACAGAATGGCTAAGGCTGAACTATCCCATAGAGATGGACAATATTCCTTTTGTGTCTGCCAAGAACTCACTTGCTCTTCCTTGAACTTACTTCTGCTGCAGTCCCTTCAGCCCCACACTGTGTGCCACATTTCCTTCCCACTTTTCACAAATTAAGTTTCATGCCTAGTTTGATAGGCTCTCTGACTGCTTTACCCTTGTGTAATCCAAGGACAACCATTTTAAGTGTCTTGACATTTCAGGTGCTTCTTGGAAGTTTTAGGATTTCAGATGAGGACCCATTAAAAAACTCAGTCCCTTCAGTCTTTTCATGCTCAGAAGCCTCAGCCTTCTGATGCACTTTGCATTGTAGGTCCCAAGTGATTCGCTGTCTCATTAAAAAACAAAACACAAACAAACCAACAAAACAGGGAAAAAATGAAAATTATGCTTATGTGTCTAGGCAAGGAAATGACACACATCCACCTCCTTTCTCAAGCAAACAAACAGCTTCAGAGTGGTTGCTTGAGTCACAGCTGCTTGAAGAGAGCTGAGTGCTGGGCTCCAGACTTGCTCACTGAGGGCATCAGAGGGATGCTGCCCTTGTTATAACCAGCAAGCAGAGCTGAACCAGTGGCAGTCTGACTGCACAAAGACACAGTTCTGTCATTTCATTCTGCACAAGTCCATATTTTAAGTAACTGTACACAAAAGCCACTGCACCCATAGCAACACTTTTTTCACTAACTGCTCCTCAATGTAGTTTTTTATGCATTTATATAACCCCTTCTTAGGCAAATGTAGGGGGGGTGTGTCTCTAGGATTAGAATTTAAACATGCATATATACACACTGATAAATGTACAAGGATATAGATAGAGGTACATACATGTGATGCAGAGTTATGGTGCTGCTCTGTAAGTCAGAGTTCTGTGAAGATGCTCAGTGACTCAAAGCACTGCCCCATCACCCTATGGGGGGGAGCCCTACCTAGAGAAGGCCAGGTCACCCCATTGCCAGCTCAGCCACCAACCTGGCAGCAGACTAACCCAGCAGAAACACAGGGAATCTTTTTCTTCAGTGTTGGAAAGCTGATCTGGCTGGGGGGAAAGCCCAGTGAATGTAAGAGCAAGCTGGGGGGAGCAGACAGACCGGAGGAAGAGACACTGCTCTTTCAGCATCTTTTCGTGAGATCAATTCAGTGCATCCACAGCCCCAGCTGTTCTCCTGGAAAAGCCTTTTTCTCTCTCCCTTGACTGTGGAAAGAGCCCAGGGAAGCAAGTCTTCCCTGCCTCAGCCTTACTAAATAACCACCACATTGCTTACACCAGGATTTATGACAGCTTAACTAAACAGATCGCGGGACTGATTAACGCAAATCCACGGAACTCCACGGAAGGGATGCGTGAATTTCCACAGTTCAACCACATCAGTTGGCTCTCATTTCTTCCCTGTTCTTGTCCTCTTTTGCAACTTGTCCAAAGGGCATTGCCTGGCCCTGCAGCTTGAGGGTTCTTCAAGCTGTTTCTGTTATTTGAAGACAACCTGTAACTGGAGGGTTTCAGAGGAACAGCTCAGAGAGAATATTAACACACTTCAGAGTGGAATTATGTGGCTGTGACAGCGAGAACAGCTTGGGCATTTCACCCCAGGCTTCTCTCGAGTCAGAAGATAAGAACACAATCCCCCCAAGGCAAAATACAGGGTGTCTTCTTCCTTGACACCCTGTACCCATGAAAAAATGCCTTTCAAAATTGCTCAAATAGGAAAAAAAACATTAAATGTTCTTCTAATGTGTTTTTTTTAAGATTAATATTTGCAACTTTATATATACACTGTGAATAATTTAGTCTGATTATTTAAACTGACACAGACACACCCCTACTCTTTAGCACTATAAATCCACCTCAGAAATGTAAAAATCTGGATTAATTCATTCAGAAGCTCACCTTACAAATCTGCAAAATTACTTGATTCATTTTTGTATTACAGAAAATTAATTGGGGAAAGCTTGGATGAATTGGAAGACCAATGTTTGATGTGAATTTATCATATCATGCAATTATTTCATATGTTGTATTAGAGTTAATTGCTGCCTAAGAGAAGGGAAGAATATTTCAGGTGAACTTTGCAAAGCTTTTTCCTGATTTTAAATATTCCAAAGTTGTGATTATCCTGGTAGAAAATCTGAGTAAATGACGGAAGGGTTTTTACTGAAACACACAAGGAAGAGCTCTGTAGCCACAGAACAGACAGAGTATTCTCAAGTCTCTTGCTGAGCCTTGTTTCTTAGTGTCAGGGGCTTCAGGACTGATCTTGAAAAAGCACAGTTGTAAAATCGTGGATTCTGTGTCTTGTTGAGAAAGTATCTTCAGTTCCTGGGAAAAGCATAGCGATAGAAGGGGGTGCAGTGTTAGAACCAGGCTTCACTTATGTACACACATCCTTTCTGCTGGTTGTAATTGATTCAAGACTCTATCCATGCTATACGCCAGACATTTAAAATCAGTAATTTGGTTCACTGAATGTTGAAATCCTTGCAGTAAATGAAGCCAAATTAGCTAAGACTGCAAATTTTTTTTTTTTTTTTTTTGGAGATGTAGTAGAAGAAAAGGGTAAAAATAACAGTAAAACCAGGACAGAAGAGACAACTGCCTTACACAGAGTACTCCTAATGGCAGACTGCTGGCCTGGCTGTCTGAGGAGTGAGGTGCAAAGCATCTACTTCTGCCCGTGGCTGAACCATCATCTCATGGACAGTTAAGTTTGAGAAAAGGAACAAGTGATGGGTGATCATGTTTTTACCCTCATGCCAGTGGGTGAGAAGGGAAAGAACCTCTTGCAGCCCACCCTTGGGGTGGACTGGCACTGAGGGACACAGGGCACGGCTGGGCTCATGGTGTCCTTGTGCAGAGCTGGGTGAAACCTGGGCAGCAGATCACAGCAGTGTGCACCAGGAGTGATCCACCAGCAGCCACGCTCCTGCTGAGCAGATGGAGCACAGATCCTCCCCAGACCTCCAGCTCGTGCTCTGCTGGGTTAGCAAAATCCCCAGCGTGGGGAGCAAGACAAATACATATGCTCCAGCTGAGCAAACCAGTCTGCCCAGTAGCAGCCAAGCCTTGTTCAGTGAATCAGGAGGATGGAGGGATAGAGGGATGGCTGCTGGATCCAACTCTTTGGATGCTTGTGACCTAAGAGCAGCAGATTTTGGCAGGTGGCTCACAGGACAAGAGGGTCAGAGAGCTCCCACCACCATGGCTCCATGGCTAAGCTAGCATTTCCCTTGCAGTACCAACATTTCCCTTGCAGAATAGTGTCTAAGGATTGTTTTCAGTCTGTGGAACCACCTGGGACACTTTTCCCTATATTACAGGCTCTACTTTGCTGCTTTTCCCTTCCCACAGCATATTGGCCCTTCCAATACACCGCAGTCCTGCAATGAGATTTTCCAGCCATAATCCCCCCCTGGGCTAGAAAACAGGATGCTGTAGCACACACACAAAATACATCATCAGTCTCAACTGAAGGCTGAGGAAAATTGCACTGCTGTCCTGTGCTGGTTTGAAAGCAAAACCAGTGAGAGACTCCAAGTCAGAAGTACAATTTAATAGAGCGAAAAAGAAACAAACAACAAAACAAGTAAAAACAAAATAAAAAGATAAATGCAATAGTACAAAGGACCACTGACAGAGTCAGAATACAAACCCAACACCCTGTTAGTAGCAGTCCAGATGAAGTAGTCTTGTTGAAGCAGTGATCCTGTAGAAAAGGTCTGGTAAGTAGCTCATGTCCTCTGGAAATCCAGTGGCTAAGGCTGTCTGTGCTGTCCCAGATCCCAGATTATATCCAGGTGGATATGCTTGGCTCCTCCCCCTGGGTGGAGCATCTCACAATGGATTGATATCATTTCATAAGTCGTGCATTGTTTCCTTGATGGCCCATTAACCAGAGATAAGATAACCGGAGACAGTTGATGAGCTCATTAATCAGAAGATAGAGGGAGCAAGGCAAACACTGCCCACCCGGTTTCAACAGCTCATGAAGATGGTGAAAGAATATATACTTTGGGCACATCTTACATTGTAACCTATGACATGTCCTCCACGAGGCTCCAGCCTGGAAAACAGCAGCTTGAAGCTGGCTGTGGCTGGGAAGGGCCCCCTGCAGCAGAGCTGTTGGGAGGTGTTGATCCAGATGCAGTGACTGCATGCATTTCCCACCTGATGTCACTGACTTCCAAGCCTCTCCTTGGGGCTCTCTGGAAGTTGCTTTGTGCTGCCACAGCCCTTCGTGCAGATGTTGTCAAATGAATTCACAGCCCTTACTTACTTAGTAAGGAGCTCTCATTAACTGGAACTAAATTTAGCCCAGGTCTTCTGTGTTGAAAGATGCTGTATAGAAATGCAAAATGAATACATTAAAAATTAAACAAGGCAAAGATCTAAAACACAAACTTTATGACAATATATTCAGCTCAGTCTTCTCTGTATTCTCAATATTTTTGCCAACCAGCTCTTCCATATAAATTTATTTAAATATGGAAGCCTTGATGTCATTATTTCAAAAGAGAGGACCCAATCTTTTTTGCAGTTATAGCAATGAACTGATCTCACTGACTGTAGGGACAAAAACATCCAGGTGTTAGCAAGAGACTCAAAACTCTGAAGTGTTCTAGTCACCTTATTCTGGAAAGTTCCACTCCTAAACAGCACATCTAAATGGGTTGTAGGAAAAGAGCAACTGGTGAATAGACTGAGAGGCTAGTCTGTGGTTAAGTATTTAATAAAATTTAACGGCTCACTAGATTTACTTTGAAAGAGCGTTTTATTTAACTAAATGCCTTTTCTTGACATGATCCTATCCATATATAACTTATGTTTCCCCCTGACACATTCATACCCTTGTAAATCATGTCTGTACTCAAGCTAATAATAAATGTATGTGCTTTTATACAATATTCAAAAATGGAAAATAAAGTGTGATTGAACTTCTCAACAAATGCTTTTTCTTTTAAGATATGAACTATTGGTGTATCTGTGCATCTCAAGTGTGTATTTTGCTGTATTATTAATTGACACGAACTGTGTGCTTTGATGTCTGAATTGAACAGCCTTTTACTGCAACTGTTTCCTTTAATGTAAAATGTGTGTGGCATAAATCTCATTGCTAATTGCAACCTTATGATAATATTCTGCAGAGTCCTGGTGACCTCATTTACAATAGCATAAGAGGCTGAGGCCAGCTGCTAATAGATGCATGCTAAGCCTTTTCTCTTTGGTGTTTTTTTAGCATAAATAGAAATGAACAAATCTCAATCTTAAAATGCAAGTCCTTGGGCACCTGCAGACAGTTTGGATCTAGAGCCAAACTTTGAATATCCAGGCCAGTCCCAGGTGCTGCAGCAGAGGTTCCCTGCTTTTGCCATTGATTTGTTTTGCTCTCAGAAATGTGACCTCAGCATGGAGCAATATAAACCATTAAATAAAACACATGCTGCCCTCTTCCAGCTGGAGCTGTGATAGCGTCGTTAGCGCAGGAGGGATTGGCTGTGCTCTCTCCTCTGCCCTCTTCTGATTTTGCTGTAAATTGTCCAGCCTTAAATTTATGGTGTTACCGACACGGAGCTGGGAGCAGCCGCCTTTCCCCAGCCAGCTCCTGGCTGTCAGCTCCAGCCTCGGAGGTTTAAACAGTTCTCCCTTTGCAAAAACAACAACCTTGTGATCCATTTAGTTGTATTTAGTTTTACCACTTGCAACACAGACAAAACAAGGCTAAAGCCTGACTTCTTATGAACTGCCTGCTGCAAAGAGCATCTGGAAACACGGCTCAAGGAGGTGCTTCAATAAGTTTTTAATGCAGTCCATACCATGCAGGCAGAGCTCCAAAACAATTGTGGTGTGGGACACACTGTGTTTTTAGCTCTGAGGGGAGGGGATAGACAAGGTGAGAGCGCATGAAGGATGTTCATAGCAAAGGTGGGAGAGAAGGACTTGTTCCCACAGACCCTTCCAACATTCCCAGGCACACGGGGTCTCATTCCTGGGGTTGTCCTGTGCCCAGGAGAGGAGCTGGACTTGGTAATCCTTGTGATTCCCTTTTATCTCAGGATATTGTATGATTCTATGATTCTGTTTGGGCTCACCTGCATCCCAACGTGATGGACTTACTGCAGCTTCACCAGCTGCCATCTGTCACCTGCCTAGCCCTGGGACACACATTCTAGCTCACACAGCTTTGTTTGAGATAGCACATTCCCACCTCCCAGGGGCATAAGCAGGCAGAGTGGGGGTTTGGAAGTACAGGAGGCAGTTTTCTTCAGTTTCAAAAATTGTCACCTGTTTTATTTGACAGCTAAGCCCTTGCCTGTTTTCTGTATTGCAGCCATACTGGTTTACTGGAGACTCTCTGGTAAGAAAGGCAGATATGCACACATATGCAAAATTCAAACAAATTCTGTCTTTTTGCTATTTAATTCCTTGGGGTTTTTTTTTCTTGCAAGGATCACAGAATCTCAAAATGGGTAAGATTGGAAGGGACCATATCAGGTATTTTGGTCCAACGTCCCTGCTCAAGCAAGACCATCCCAGAGCACATGGCAAAGGATTGCATCCAGATGGTGCTTGAGTATTTCCATTGAGAGAGACTCCACACCTTCTCTGGGCATCTGTTCCAGTGCATGGTCAGTGCATAGTAAAGAAGTTCTTCATCATGTTCAGGTGGAACTCCCTGTGTGTCAGTTTCTGCCCGTTGCCTCTTGTCCCATGGCTTGGCACCACCAGGCAGAGCCTGGTCCATCCTCTTGCCACCCTCTCTTCAGATACTGATAGGCATTGATGAGGTCCCCTCTCAGCCATCTCCTCCCAAGGCTGGACAGGCCCAGCTCCCTCAGCCTTTCCTCATAGGAGAGATCTCCATCCCTTCATCACCTCCTGTCCTGAGGAGCCTGGAATTGGACACAGCACTCCACATGCACCTCACCAGGGCTGAGGAGAGGGGCAGGATCACCTCCCTGACCTTCTGCAGTGCTCTTCCTAATGCACCCCAGGATCCCATTGGCCTTCTTGGCCACAAGGGCTCAGTGCTGGCTCATGGACAGCTTGTTGTCCACTGGGACACCCAGGTCCTTCTCCACAGAGCTGCTTTCCAGCAGGTCAGCCCCAGCCTGTGCTGGTGCCCAGAGTTGTTCCTCCCCAGGTGCAGGACCTGCATTTGCATCTGTTGAATTTCAGCAGGTTCTTCTCTGCCCATCTCTCCAACCTGCTGAGGCCTTTCTGCAGGGCTGCACAGCCCTCTGGGGTACTGGCCACTCCTCCCAGCATGGGAGGACAACATGCATTTTTCATTCATGCTGCAGTGCTACATTTTAAGCAATAAAATGACACCTTTACAGACAATTTAATTTCACAGGGTTTGGGACGTGGAGACATCCATCAAGGACTTTGTGTCTTCTTTTAGGGGCAACTTAAACCATCTCTAATGGTGTTTCCCACTGTGCAAGGCAGAGTGGTGATGTTTCCCCCTGAGCAAAGTGCAGTGATGACCACTAGTGCACCAAGCTTACAGCCCCTGCAGAGCTCACTTGCAGAACGAAGAAGCAAGATCCTTGTAATTAAGGAGCTACAAAGATGCCAATCATCATGATTTTGTGTTCTTTCACATGCTGCTTGAAGTGGGGCTTGAGTTTTTAAAATATTTTTATGGTAATGCTTTATTTGATTTTTTTTTCCTAGAGATTTGCTAAGTATCAAATGTAATGGCTTCAAGTTGAAGCACAGCACTTCCAATGGAGTGTGTGACCTTTCCACAACCTCACTGAACAGCACCGACGAAATTTCCAGGCAAGCTAATTAATACACTGGTACAGCACCGGGCGGGTGTACCTCTAGCAGCTTAACTCAGCCCAGAGGATGAAATCCTCCTGCCCTCCCCACACCCACATCTCACTAACAATGATGGATTTGGGACCTAATCAGGCATTAAAACAGAGGATTAGTGAGCTGCAGACTGCAGTGATCACGGCTCGGTTTACAGGGCATGCAGGGGACTGGCAAAAATTGCCAAGCATGCTCCCAGTAAATTAATGTCTCTGTACCTGAAAAAGTGATGTGGGCAGCAGAGACTTTTGGGCTTAATATAGAAATGTGATGATTTTGAAGGATCAGCAGAAAAAGCAGCACATAACAGGAGCTTAATGGGAAATTCTAATAGAGGAGCAGGTATAGGTAGGTGAGTGTGAAGCACAGAATACAATCCAAGTGTGGTACTCTACACCCCACTGTCTTACATTTAAACAACCCTCTTTTTGAAGATGTGGCTTATGCAGCAGGTTCAGGGAGTGAACTTTCACCTGTGTCCAGAAAAGGTACCACAGGAGAAGGTACCAAAGGAGAATATATGCTCCTAGTTTTTCTACTTTGACTACACTCAAGGCAAGGAGAAATTGAAGCAGGAAAAGAACACAGCATTAAGAGAAGCAGGAGCTGGAGGTTTCAGAGCTAAAAGAAATGTATAATTGTCTGCTTTAGGGTCCTTTCTTGGCTGAGTTGATCATAAGAAGCAAAATACTATAATATATAATAGCCATTGCTATCATACAGTAATAAATAATTTGATGCAATAAGTACTGGGCTTGAACATCAATCCTGGAAGGTGCTGAACTCCCTCCACCTCTGGCTCCTGCCACGGGCCCTCCTGTGGGATGCGTGTGCAACAACTTGGTGGCTCTGGAGGAAGACACAGTTGTCAGGCCATGTCACCTCTCCAGTGTCTCTAGAATCCAGTCTGGCACCTTGGTTATCTACCAGCCCTGCTGAATGAGGGAAGGAGCCATCCCACCATTTGTTTGACACAAACATGGCAATATTTGCTGCATGACTTAGAGGCAAAGCCATCCATCCTGCATCAGGGCTGGGCAGGCAGATCTGATCATTGTTGGTATTTTCATACAGCTGCTGTGTGAATTATTTCTCCTGCAGCTCGTAGTCCCTGTGAAATTGCTTTTAGAGGTGTGCCAGCACTCCTGGGCAGTCTGGTGATAATTATCACTTCTCTGGAGACCTGAGCCCAGAGCTGTAATTCCTTCAGAAGTTTTGCCCCCCTGCCAAGCAACCTGTGTAGAAAAGCATCACTCACTGTGTTGGAAACAGGAGTGTGGATACAGGGTGCTGGCTCCAGCTAATGAGGGGAGGAGGTGAAAAAAGCATCTTACAGTATGGCCTTGAAGGGATGTTCTGTGGGATCCAAGGATAGCACCCTGGAGCCACATCAAAGCACTGTCATTTCTCCAGGTCCTCCAGCATGGTGACAGAGCCCATGTGAGCAGCTGCTGCTGTGTTGTGTTCTCATAGCAGGTGTGTGTCTGCCACGCTCTCAATGCAGTGTAATACAACTTCACGAGGATCACCTTTATTCTCTGAAATCTCTTGCTGGCCAGTGCTCTTGTACAGTCATAACATTAGAAATCTCCTGCTTCTACCAGCAAATTATTCTGCTACCCAGGAAACCTTTGTCCCTCTCATGTCCCCCTCACTGAATAAAAAGCACCACCACTTTTATCAGGGCCCAAGTCTCAGCTCTCTGAGTTTCCAGGAGGCTGAAGGCAGAAGAGAGAACAGTTGGCAAATGGACAGTAAGAAAAATATCTGATAAAGTAATTGAGGGGTTCAGCAAGTGGAACTGACAACAGAAGGGAAAGCAGCTGAAGACAGGAAAGGATTTCAAACTAGAAGTGTCAGTGGATGATGAAGTGGTGGCAGAGTGGAAGGAGGGCAAATTCTGGCAAACGGGAAGGTGCCTGTGGCACTTGGCCCTTTTCATATAGGCACAAACCCCACTTTGGGATCTTGCGGGAGCTCTGAACGGTTTGAGAGTCTTCTTTTAGCACAGGTGCTATGTGAATTGCTGGAAGATCCTAAAGTAGTGCTGCCCACTGGATTTGGAAGATGATGTTTCCATGAAGTGCCAGAGTGGAACCGTGTTTCACTGCCTTTCCCCAGTTTGTGCTCCCCAAAATCACTCTGAGAACCAGACTAACTGTCAAAGCAAATGTGAGCTTTGCTTTGGAGCCACAATGGTGGGCAAACAAAAGCACTGAAGGCAGACACTGAACACAGGGTACTGATACCTCTTGCACATCTTGCCTTTTTCAGAGGTGGATTACAGCTCCCGTATCTTTCACACCTGAGACAAGAAGAGGACATAAAGCACATCTTCCACCTCCTGCAGAGGATGTCACTTTCTTTAAGGGTAGGTCCTTCTACACTCACAGCCCATCAGTGAAGGGGTCCCGTGGGATGGATTTTCTGTGCTCAGCACATAAAGCAGGTGGTCCAATACCTCTATAAAGCGGAGTGTAGAGGGGATCAATTACTTCCCCTGCTCAGGAGAACTGACAGATGTGTTGTGTGTGCGCAAAAGAGAGACAAGGGAGAGCTGCCATCTGCTGTTGGAAAAATCCTGGTTTGCCTTTTAGCCCAGGCACTGCTAGGAGCTGCAGGCGGCTCCTCTGTGCCAGCGGCTCCCATCACACCGGGGTAGCACACAGAGCAATATTCCACAGGGGAAACAGGAATCCGCACCCGCCGTGCACTGGGGAGGAGAAAAGTTTGCCCTGAACGTCTGCTGTTCTCGTGTGTGAGTCAGGAAGAAGAGGATGGATTTACTGACCTTCCCAAGCATCCATACCAGCAGCAAAGCAAAGAGGGAAGAAGGTATGGCAAACCCACGGTGCCTCCAGGAGGGGCTTCAGTGGAAAAACCAACCACGTCTTCAAATGTAACCCACAGACAGTCGATCAGATCACTATTTAGACCTGAGCTCTGCGTTTTCAAAAAGCCCAGCATTCTGTATTATTGTGGAAATGAAAGAATTGGTGATGTCCTACACTTCTAAACCCTGCGTACTTAGGGTGAAAAAAACTCATTGATCACTAACTGAAAAGGCAGCTCATTTATTGAAATGCCATTTGAGTAATTCAAAATCATTTATTTGCTTCTGAAAACATGTTTACTTCTATTTTCTAAATGACATTTTATATCAGTTCAGCTAAATGCAACTATTATTTTTTACAAGAAAATACATCCAAGGATTTATTAAAAATTAAAGAAAATATTTCAGTCCTTTAAATAGTAAGTTAATCTTGTTTAAATCTTCAATTAAGAAAACCCAAATTTGAAAACAAAATTGAAAATTCTGCATACAAAGAGATCTCTTGCTCATATATATTTTTTTCCAAAAGAAAAAATGAATGAAGAAAAAAGCAATCTATAAAAAACATCCTGGTCATTTACAAGGGAACCACACAATTCAATTATCCAGGACCAGATCTTTCATAAGCAACCCCAAATTCGCAATACAGAAGCACAGTGCTGATCTGACCTGAAAGTAAGCACTTTTCAGTTATCATGTTGAATTTTTGTTCTCTGCAAATTGGTATTTTCCTAAAGGATAAAAAGAAAATTATAATAATTCTAGAATATGTGTGCTAAACTCAAATGATTTTCCAGTAGGAATGCTGGGAGCAGCAGTAGTAGTAGTTAAAGACGAGTGTTCAGTCAGTTCAGCTGTTTGCATTGGTGAATTTTAGAGTAATGACATTCTGCTCTGGTAGATGCAAAAGTGTGTGTCTAAATATAAACTTATAGTCCATGTCTGAAGCTTTTGACCTCTTTGCCTTTTAAATAATGACTGAGTTATTAAAACAAAATACAACAAAAAACAAACCAAAACCCCACGCTGATTGTTCAAAAAGAACATATTGATTTAATGCAGTAATTATGCACAAGGCCTGGTCTGACAAAACCACAAAATTCTTTTTTTTCCCCAAACAAATAACAGGAATTCTATCCCACTATACTTTAGAGGGGGAAATTCTTAATCCAACTGTGTTGATGCTTCTAACTTAAACCAGTGTCATTTAAAGCAGGAGCTGGTGATCCCAGCAGCAGCTGTCACACACTCAGCTGAGTCCAGAGGACTGAATTCAGACCAGGGCAGATGAAATCCACTTTTCAGGGCGGCTGTACTTCACACCGACCCCTTTTGAAGTGAAAACCTTCCAAAAACACACCAGTGCGGGTTTTCCTTGTGTTTGTGTGGGTTTTGGGAATTTTAGCTAGTGTTTTCGGCGGCGTTTGCCTGAGAGCAGAAGGCAGCAGTGGTTACACCCAGCAGATGCTGCAGCCAATTGTTCCACTGCAGGGACCCAGGGCTAGCAACTGGTTTTCCCAAGGTGGGTTAAGGTGTGCTGGAGAGACACAACAGCGTAATGTGGCCAGCCCTTCACAGAGTTTCTGGTGTTACTCTGGGAAGAAGGTGCTAGAGCTTCCTTCTGTTCCCACACCCTGGTGCCTATGGCCTGTGGCAGCTTCTGGAGATCCTCAGCTCTCTCCCATGGCTCCATGCTCTGCTGCAGAGACACCATGAACTGGGCAGTCCAAAACCCACCTTCCCCTGGGGATGCAAAGCTGGTAGAGAAGAGGAGCACCTCAGCCTTTGTTTGTTTGTGGCCTTTTCCTTCGAGAAGACAAAGGTGAAAGTGTAAAGCCGAGCAAAACAATCTCACTCACTGCAAAAAAAAAGTTGATCTCCCTTCAAAACTGAAGAGAGAGCTGGAACCCCTGAGGTCCCCACGGAACGCAGTGACAGCAGCGTGGGGCGGTGCCACCACCCCAGCCAGAGCCAGGCGCCCTGGGGCTGAATCACAGCCTGGCCCAGCCGGTCGGGTATCCTGAGAGCTGCAGCCTGCCACGGGATGGCCACGCAGGGCAGAAAACCGCTCCAAAGCAGAAAGAAAACAAATTAAAAAAACCCTTTCAGACGGTTGCCAATAAAGTTTCTTTGGCTCTGCGTCTGGGCATTGCTCCCAAATCCAGCCTCTCGCCCTCGGATAAAGCACTACAGCCTGGAATGAGAGTCAGATGTGTGGGAGCAGTGCATGTGTCTGTGTCTGGGCTGGAAAACATATGTACTGTAGTGCCTAGAAAAAGCTTTTTACTTCGGGCCTTGCTCCAGAAAACCTCTTTCCTTGCTTTTGCAACTGTCCCCTGTTCCTTGGGACTACCCAGATGTTTAACCCAGCCTGAGGACAGGGAGCAGAGGAGTTTTCTCTGCCGTTCCCTCTGACCCCTAGGCCCGGGAGCAGCTAGCCCACACCTCTGCTCCTGGCAAGGTGGGTGGGACGGGATGGTCACCCAGGCCATGGGGTGGCCTGTGTGCAGCACTGGACCCACAGCTCCTGGCTTTACCTGTTGGGAGAGATCAAGCCTCAGCTTCAGCAGAGAGGGGGAACAGCCAAATACATTGGAGGACAAGAGAAGAGAGGGAGGAAGAAGGTTGTTGTTGGTCTGTTCCTACTGTTATATCCTGAGGTTCTGTTAATGGGTGGGCTCATTGTCACTTTTTAAAAATCCATATCCTGGAACTTTGCAACTCTGTGGGAATTTTAGCTAGTCTCAAATGAAAGGCAAACAGGAACCACCATCACCAAACCGTGCATCCTTAGCCTGCCAGGCTGCAGCAAGAAGCTGGGAGAGGAAAAAACCAGAGTGAACACTTTTCTTTTTCACATCACAATTCGAACCGCAGCCTCTTCCCGGCTGTAACCCGAGAGATGAGGGTGCCAACGGGGCCCGGGGGCGAGGATGGAGAGGCGCCGGTCGAAGGTCGAAGCAGAGCGGGGAGAGACAGCGGGCGCTGAGGATGAGCCGAGGCTCCCAGCCCGCGATGGGGAGGAGGGATGGAGAGCTCGGCTGTCCCCGGGCGGTGCCGGCCCCGCCGCCCGCCCCGGCCCGCCCCGCACACCTCAGCCCGCCCCTGGCGACCTGCGGCGGCGGCGGGGCTGCTCCGGTGAGGCTGCTCCGGTGAGGAGGCTGCTCCGGTGACGCTGCTCCGTGCCCGGACAGGTGACATCGCGGGCGGAGCAGCCGCTGCCCCGGTGAAGCGCCCGCGGCTCCGGACGCGCGTCCCCGGCCCTGTCCCTCCCGGGGGACTCCACCGTGTCCCCGGGGGCAGGCGAGGGACCTGCCGCACCCCTGGGCTGTGCCCGGCCCGCCTGCGAAGGAAACCCGGGCGAAAAACACCCGTTTGGTTCTGTTAAGCACGGCGGCAGGTCGGTGAGAAGCGCGTTTAGTGAGTGCTTTTTATCCCGCCCCCCAAAAGAGCTCGGGAAAATGCTTGAGGTGGTGGGGTTCATCTAGCGTGCTCAATGCAGCGCTGTCTGTGTCATTTGCAGAATGCAAACTGAATTTATTAGATCTGCCTCAAGTACCTAAATAGTTGGAAATAGTATATTTTTACAGTATTCTAGTTGTTGGGATGGGGCAGCCCGTGCAGGCAGAAATAGCATTATTTGAGGGTGCATGAGGTGGATGAAGTAGTTACAGAAAATATTTTTAAAGTGATGGATGTTGACTGTAGTTATTTTGGTTTGTCTCCAGTATCCTCAGTTAGTACCGAGTTGATAATCCAGCAACTTCTGTTATGTATTTACTCAGTATTGTTCACTAATTTAATGGCTTTCTTGTGGTGTGGGCAGATAGTTCAGTGTAAATTTTAAATAATTTTGCCTACAGCAGTTTTTAGTGGATAATACTGGAATGCGTTTATTTTAACCCAAGCATTCTTTCTCCTGCCTTATCAGCTATCTTTATTCCTACCCAGGCCTTATCACAGAGGTATTTATTTATAATCCTTTCTTTGCAGGCTTAATGCTCTCCACAGAAAGTGAGGCCGAACAACGTGCACATGCCGAGTACTGGAGGAGAGGCTGAAGGACATCCTGTTTTGTTTCGGCAGTGTTGTTATTCTTTGGGGTGAAATGAAGGATTTGATTTTGTTTTGGAAACACTCATATTTCTGATGCAACTGAACTTCAGTAACCTTTTTGCAGTTTCAACAATTTTTTTTTTCTCTTGAACTAAGATGCAGAACTTGTCGGTGGTAGAAAGTCTTGCTAATACAGACATATCACACTGTGAACCTCCAAAAGATCTGGCAGCTGAGGCAGGTGGCATGTCTCTTGATGAAAGTGGCTGTAACTGGAAGGAAAGAACGAGTAATGAAGAAATTTTTAATCTTGAAGCAATGCAGCAAAGCCTCCCTGCAATGAACAGCAAAGGGAGAAGTTGTGAGGGGTTTTCTGAGAGCAGCTTTAGTACCTCAGAACCCAGTGGTTCCTGGGGTGATTTTGAAGGCTTCAAGGAGCCCTTAGACAAATCAGAGGTGTTCAGTCATAACCCTGAGGTCTTGGTGAAGTCAGCAAAAGCTTCTGGAGCCGATCCGGACCTAAGCAGTGGAGGCTGCAGCATTTCTGCTGCCCACGTGTGTGCTGGGGCATCTCTGTGCCACGGGATGCAGGAGGCTTCGGGCTCTCTGAATGAGGTACGTGTTTGCAGCAAACCAAGGGCCAGAAATGTTTGTGTTACTGCTTCCTACACCTCCGGGTTTCTATCTGTCTTCTCTGCAGAGGGTAATGCTGCACATGCAGAGAAACTGTCCAGCTACTTCGCAGCTACCTCAAGTGGAACAAAAGCAACTTCTTTACAGTGTTTGACAAATACTTAATCTGTCCTGCTGGAGAGCTTTAACGAATGTAATGCCCTATTTTGCTTCTAGGCACTAGGAATAAGTAGGCACATAGGCAAGTAAGCAAGTAAGCACCGTGAACCTTGCCCTGAAGGACATGCAGTTGAAAATTTAGACAAGAAAGAGCACCAGAAACAACAAATCAGGAAGGTGGGTGACAAAAGCAGGGTGGACAGAAATTCCGTGTGATGCCTGCAAATTTACTGAAGTAAGCCCACATACCATTGAGTTAAAAATTGGCAAAAACAATGTCTTTTTTTATTCAGTATACTCCCTGAATAATATCAACGATTTTTTCTGGAATTTTAGACTGATGGTGACACACAAGAAATTAATAGAAATAATATAATTCATTTTTTAGCGTAGGATATAACATTCATTCTTAAAATGTTAAAGCTAAAATTCTGAGTAAATAATGCAATGAATTCTTATCAGCACACACAAAAAGGGTTCAGGTAAAGGGTTATATCTTGTTGGGATAAACGTGTTTCAATGTGGACTGAACATGCAACAGTAAAGGGAAGGAAAGTAACAAAAGAGAAGAAAGAACATGGAAATACAAAACAAAATCTCCTTGTTCTTACTACTTTCATCCTAAATTACAACATTTGAAAAAAGGGAACTATCAGCTAAGACTTCCATGGGGTTAATCTGTAGCAGTAATAATTTACTTCCTGTAGTCTGTTGGGTGAGTTTTAGTACATGTAGGGAACTGAGACTTTTCTGGAGACAGGATTCCTTGCCCTTTGCCTAGGAATTTTACTTGTTGCAGAGGTATTACTAGGAAAAGCACAAAGATGCAGGTGGGAAAAGCTGCCCACACTGATTGAGTGTAGATACACAAAATACCTGGTTATTGGTGTGCACAGACAGAGAATTCAAATTTTTTGTAATGCTGGAAATGGGGGACAAGAAGTGTTCTGCTGGAGAAAGAGAATGTTGTACTGACTGAAGCTGAAATGGAATATAGCAGGTTGCTTGGTTTCTTTCCAAAAGCAATAGATCTTAATCTTACTGAAGCCTTTTCTTTATTTTCCATTTGTTAAAGGCAGAAGGAAATGTCCAGTAAAAGTTAAATAAGTTAACCATGCTTAGAGTTTCAAGTTGTCTTTTCTCGTCTTAAGGTAGAGAGACAGGCACAGAGCTGCTGGAGATTCCTTGGAGTGTAGAACATATGTGTAGCTTGTCCTTTATCCCTGTGCTTTTTGCATTGTTAGTTTGAGATAATAAAGTCTTTGGACTGGGACTCTGGGTTCTGTATGACCAATAGAAAAAAGGCCAGGTGGGTTGGAAGGGACCTTTAGAAATCATCTCAGGTCAGAGGTCTGACCTTCAGTATTTATTGCTTCAGTTAATTCAGTGACATCAATTGGCATCAGAATCATGTGTTTTAAGATGGAAACATTCATTAATTTCCTTGCAGTGGCTGGGTATTTTGCCTACACATTTGAACACTTCGAGGATTTTTCGTGTGCTCTTTAAACACTGGCCTTTGAGAGAGGGACTGGTGCACGGGTTTAAGCCATGGGGTATTTTGATATAATAGGATATAGAGGATTTATTCAGGAAGTACTGATGTGAACTTTGTACACTGATTTTTTATAATTAGTACAAGGCTACAAGACAAATGGAAATATACCCAAACTTGGTTTCAGAAACACTTGCTGAAATAGACAGTAATAAAGGTAATAAAAAATCTCTTTATCTGTCTTGGCTGAACTATAAGTCAGTGACTTGTGTGTGTGTTGGAGCAGCACCAAGGCTCTACAGAGATGCTGCAACTGAGGCAGAGCTGTGCTTCCCTCCATGCACTCCCTGGGGCTGTAACTTCCCCCATCCCAAAGCCAAGAGCAGCTGCCTGGCTTTTCCTTGACTCCCATCCCACTTCAGTTTTGGTGCCTACCTGGAAGTTGTTTTTGGTTTTTTTTTCCTTGACCATGTATGCCTTAGCAAGTGTTACTTCACAGAATTCTGCTTCTTGAGCATCCATCAGGATCCTCCATGTTGTATCCCTGTTAAAATAATCAGCAAATTGATTGAAAGTATTGTGGCATTTTGGGCAAGATTCAAAGGAATTTACCCAGGAGTCTTTGAATGTCCCAGCAGTGAATCATCAGGACAGGATTTTAGCAAGGCCTTATTCAGGAGGGAGAAGCATGGGACACAAATTCTGTTGGTCAGAATGGTCACAAGTGCAGAACCCCTCTACCAGCTCTATTGATTTTGCCCACTTATCCTTAGATTAAATCTGTACTCTCTCAGTATTCACCCCACTTGTCTGAGTTCAGTGTAATGAGACTGTGGAAATATTTCAGCTGTTTGAATTACAGTTAAATTAAATGATAAAAATATGGAGTATCCATGCTTAGGGTTTTCAGACTAAGTTGTTGATTACTGGGCAAAAACCCCAAATTGGCTGGTTCCATTCTTGAGTTTTCACATGGTGTTTCTGCTCCCACATTGCAGTCCCTGGGCAGGGTGGTGAAGTCAATTAATGTGCTTTTATTTGGAAAATTGCAGTAATTCCGTCCTTGAAGGAATAAAAGGATACAGCTTCTGAACCAGATGGCATGCCTCTAGGATAAGATGTAAATTATGCATGTTTTCCCTTGTATATGTATTTCTTAGTTGTCAGATAACCTTAGTTACTGGTGGTTACTTCCACTACTCCTGTCTAGATCTCTCCTGTGCTGTGGTTGGTCCTCCAAACCTCCTCCTCACTGCTGCTTGAGGAGGAACAAGGATTTAAATCTGGCTCTGATTTTTAACATAGGCTGGAAAAAGTTTGGTGCAAACACAAGGACATAGAAACATCCTCACCCCAGCTTTTTTGCAGACTTGCACAGTTCAAGTATTTATTGGTAACTGTAGCATTTGGCAGGTGTGTTACATTTGAATTAGGAGTCTTCCAATACTGAGTTAGCAAAACAAGCTTTTGAATTGATGCCTACATCAGATTTGACCTGGACTGAATTAGCTGAGCAGAAGGAGGAGCCAGAAGTGTTAAATATGCAAACCTATGACCAAGAAGCTGGGAAGTTAAAGACTAAGGTTCATCAGAAACTCTGGGACTCTTACTTCCTCTAATTCTAGGTACTCAAACACTCAAAACACTGAAATATGAGCTCAGTCCCTCTGCTATTAACATTAATATATATATAAATTCTAAAAACAATATGACAATCTATAGAATCATTGTGGTCTTTGGACTAGGTCCTTCATGAACTGTGGGGATGGCTTGTATGATGTATGTAATAAAAATCTCTTTTTTTCTAGGAAGACCACAGCTATGAGGAGATATTTAAATTGGGCTTTCCAGAAGTCTTTGTACCACAGTCTGGAGAGTGCATTAGAAGCTTAGAGCAAGTTCTTGATGCAAATAATGAAGATGTTTCAATTCCTGAGCTTTTGAAGAATCAACTTTGGTAATGAGTTTAGATTAACAGTTCAAAAGAAAAAAAAGTAAAACAAAAGTTCCTCATCAATTACACTGTATCATAATTTAAAAAGCAGTGGTGCACTTAAAAATCTTTTTAGTACTCTGCTTTTCAGTGTATAGATCTTACCAGTTTTTTAGCACGTTGTTAAAGGAAATGGATGGTGTTTTAGCCATTGGAAAACAATGAAGGGAATATATCAAAATTACGAATTCCTGCTTAGGGTTTTTCCTGCTGTTGGTGTGCTTTCTTATGACTAAGCCTCTGGAATGCCAGAACCCAACAGGCAGCCTGTTCTTCCTGTTTGCTTGTCCTTTCTTTACAGCACATCCCACTTATTTCTTCATCATTGGAGGCTGCTGCTTCTACTAACAACTTACTTGCCTTTTTTTTTTTCCCTCCCCTCTCAGTTTTCCCAGTTGGTAACTTCTTCTCATGTTTAACCAGATGTGCTACAGAATCTGTGGTGCATCTGGCTTCTTTCCTGGGCTATGTTAATAGCAATTAGTACAATTAACAAAGCGTTCTCTTGCGACAGCTGGAACACTTCTAGTTTTGTTACATGTTTTTTAAGGATCAGCAGCTTCAGAGCAGCATTGTAGTTACTGAACAGCGTTGCAGTTATTTTTTCATAACTTGGAGGCTTTGTGTCTAGAAAGCTGTGTTAGACCATACTTCAGAAATGTCCTAAGACTCAGAAGAAATGTAGGTAAAACTTTTAATGTGGGCACCCTTTCAGCCAAGTCCCCTGCATATGTGTTATGTTTTAACCAGCATCAAACTGGAGAAATGTAATTGTAAAGGGGACTGCACTATTGCTGATCTACTGTGATGAGTAACTGATGGTCAATGACAAGTGCAAATTAAGTAGAGCCCAGATGAATTTTTATATGTGATGAGTGCAGTGTAAGAATTCAAAGTGCCACGTCGAGGGAACTCTCTCCTTGCTGTTTCAGCAGTGAGTGCCTTTGGCTTGTTTTGTAGGACAGGTGCTGCAGAGGTGAAGTGTGACCTGTGGGATGGAGAAGGACTTGAGGGACAGAAAAGGCAAAGTGCAGAACTAAGAGGGCTGAACTCTGCCCACATTTCACAGAAGCAGCTGAACACTGTGAGCTGTTGGCATGTAGCAGACTCTGAAATGTGCTTCTAATGCCCTTCTTATCTGAGGAGCACAAACATACACTTATGCTGACTTACTGCTTCCACTAATTGTCACACCAGCTCATTAGTGCATTGGGTTGGTAGTTTGGACAAGTGTAGAAAGAGTTTTAAGACAAGTTGCTTGTTAGATCAAGGTTTGTACACAGCTGTATGTCGTGAAAATAGCTGTTGGATATGTGCACTGGAAACCTCCGCTCAAAACCTCAAATTGTGTTTTGTTTCCTAGCATGGATTCTGGAAATGTATGGAGAGCATTCAGAGACTTTGATAACACCCCCAGCTCAAGACATCCCTGGAGTAAATCACATTGCCAAGAAAACCTCTGGAGTGTTCTCGGAATAGATGCAAATCAAAAGGTAATTGAACAATGGTTTTCCATTCTGCCAGCATAAACACTGGCTTGGGAATCTGATCTTCTGTAAGCTGTACATGCAGATGCATGAGGGACTAGATCTGGGTGATCACACAATAGCTTAGTGTTTTCTCATCTTCATGTGTAAGTAACTAAGAAATTGTGCAGGAGCACAATTTGATTGTCTTTGCATTGAAGTCTGCCCAACACAGTTCCCTGTTGTTTGGTGGTACACTCAACTTTGGTAGAGATGGAGAAGTATCTTTCAGGTGGTAGAGATGGAGAATCATCTCCCTGGTGTGTGTGCAGTAGGATTGTTTACTTTTTTTGCTCAGAGTGGGAGAAAACTGTTAGCCTCTAATATCTTTCTGTTAAGTGAAAATCAGATCTGAATCAGAGAGGATGTTACAGTAGTTATTGCATGTTTTTACTGTGAAGAAACTGAAAGTGTGTTCAACTTCCCCTTTCCTCACATTATTCCTCTGTCTGCTTCTGTGAGGCTTGAAGGAGAGTATGTTTTAAATTGGATTGAAACCAAACCAGCAGTGTTGAAAGGTGTTGAATAGAAATGTCTGTTTAACAATCTCTTGTTTTGAGAAAATACAGGTGTCAGGGATGGTTTAGAATTCAGTTATTTAGCTGGGATTAATTAGTCACATGTAATTTTCAGAAGTAACTATTTCAATTGATTATTTGAATGCTGAAGCATGGGGTTGGCAAGGTAATGATTTTATGGGCATATTTGACTTGTCATGCAAGTTATATACAAACAGAAGGACGGTGCTGAAGGTAGAAACCTATTTTGCACTTGAAGAAGTCACTTGGTAGAACTGTAACTTAAAAGAGAGAGGATTGGAGACATTTCTGTAACAGAGCTAAACTCCCATTCTGTTCCTTTCTTGCCCCCCAGCATTAAGTCAATGCCCAGGCAGCTTAAACTTACATCATTACTTCTTATCTGTTACTGGAAAACTGTATTGCTTCTAACAATACTGATTAAGATGCATTTCTCAGCAATGCTTTGGTGCTAGTTAAGGCTAATTCTAATTGGAAATGGCTTTTTTATTAATTGAAGTCACAGATTCATGTGTGTAGGGGATGCCTTGAGGGGCTACCTGGAACAGAGGCTAGACAGAGTTGGAGAATAAAGTAGGCATTTATTAAAAGGATATTCTTCAAAGGATACACCTGGGGCAGTGCAAAGCCTGGCAGAAGGACGAGATGGATGACAGTCACCAGTTTTCTCAGACAGATAAACGTTTGGTCTATTTGCATATCAGAGGTTAATTGTCCAATTATAGCTTCAGGTAATGAAGTCACATTCCCCCGGTTTGCTTCTCTCCCCAATTTACTTTTGTTTATACATTTCAGGCCTGAGGCTGTGCTGGTGACCTTGGTTCCCAGGCCTAAAATGATTGTTTAGTCTGACTAAAATGTGAAGAAAGCTAACTAGCATCCTGTACAGAGTTCAGAGTTATACACTAATGGAGTACAGAATCTGAAAAATATCAAAGCTAAAACTTAAGGCATCATTCGTAGAACTGGTTCTGGCATAAAGTTGTCTTAATGCAGAGGGGGACACACGATAAAATACAGCTTCAACAAGTAAAATTTAGTGGTTGTTATTTGAGGGAAACTTGAGGTTGTATGTATTGAAGTCAGATAGAAATGCATAAACCAATTCATAAATAAAATGTAAATTATGTTTCTTTAGGATGTTTCAGAGAACCAGGCTGAAATTTTTGAGGAATCAAATGTCAAAGATGGTGAGGACTTTAGATTTGATGGACTCAGTGTTAATGACTGCAAAGCATTGATCCAAACCAAGGTAAGGATTGTTCTGGAAGTGAGCACTTCAGAGAACCACAGAGTGTATTTAGCACATTCTTCCCTGCTGTCCCAGCACCTGTTCTCATGTAATGGTTTAGTCCTGGAATAACATGTGGATGTGGAGTTGGTTTTTGCTCTTTGAAACCTCTCTGACAGCTTCAGAAAAGATATCTTGGCGTTTGTTTGTTTCTTGTTACAGCAATGCAAGTTGGAAGGAAAATTGTGTCATTCTCCATTGCTGTAAAACACCTCAGTCACCTCTGTGTGTTTTTTAGCAAGGTATTTTGGAGAAATATTCTTAACCCAAGGCCCCTTCCTCAGTGGAGAATAAAACTGAGCAGCTGTTGACACTGTGGAGACAGATAGTTTGAGACACACTTTCATTGCTCTGTTTTATTCTATTTACTGCCTTGGACAGTGAAGGTGTATAACTGTTCTGGAACCTTGTACATAAGAGATGAAAGGCTGGAGAATTCAGAAATAAAAGGACTGTCCAGCTTATTCCTTCATAATTCAGTTTTGCTTTCTTCAGTGAGTACGTGAAGGGGGATCACAGTGGCTGAATCACATTGGAAAAGTGCAAAACACAGGAACAGGGTTTAGACAAAGGAGAAGTGGTTTGAGGTAGACAAAGAAGGAATAGAATAAAGAATTGTGATACAAAGTAGGGTAAAAGGACAATATTTTTCTGAGACAGCTTCATAAAGGAAAGAACAAACCCTGCAGCTTGGTGTCTCAAAGAAAAAATCATTAAAAAACATATGTTGCCATTTCTAATTTAAAGTAAGTCAAACCATACAATGGGATGTTTTCTATTTATCATCATATTTATGTCTTTTTTTCCTCTAAAAAATTTAAAATAAATTTAAAGAAAAAAATTATTGTAATGAAAATTTATAAAAATTAGACTGGCATACGCAAAGTGATTAACGTCCTATAGGATGGAAAAAATTAACTAAATTTTTCTTTTTCACTCAGCTTTCTGTGTCACCAGACTCCAGACATGGTGATTTTTTCACCTGTAACCTCTTTTTGAAGACCACGCCAGCAAATGAAGACACGCAGTGTATAACAATCCCAAGGAAGAAGCAGATTTTTGCTACACACAACCTAAAAATGAAATTTTTTAGTAGTGATGTTTGTTGAACTAAATGCAATTTTTAGTCTTTTTCTTTTCTTTTTTTTTTTGAACTGAATGCAGTTTACCTTCATTTTGTTACTGACTTGGTACTATAGACTACAGATGTTCTTTAGGAAGGTGACATACTGTATATGAGGGACCTACAGCCACGTTATTAGAAGGTATTTCTCCTGTTTAGTTGTGAAGTCAAGTTTTGTAATTTTGCCCTGCCAAGTTTTGCTGCAGAGTCGTGCCTCTTACAGTAAACGCTGCAGCTGCAACCACACTTCAGGATAACTCTGGTGGACCCTCCTGAATTGCTGACCTTTCAGGCCTTAATGCCTCTTCAACCAAAACCCTTCTTTCCCTGCCAAAATCTACACGAGTCTCAGGTGTGTTGTACTGTGCCTTGTCACCAGCTGTCCTCATACTTTCTCCAGTTTGGATCAGCTGAGTTCTGTTGCTTTGCCACTGCTGGGTGTAATGGGAGGAGCCTCCTTCATTTGGGGACTTTCAGTGGGGTTTAGCAGAATAAAAGTGTTTTCATTTCTGTGTGGTGAAGCCTGCTGCAGTGATAGGGGTGAAGGCAGCAAACTGCTTTGTTCTGGCATTGGTTTCTGGCTGAAATAAATCACCTTGTTGTAGCTGATTGTCACAGGACATGTTGGGTTCATTCAGCCACACTTACACCATGCATACCCTGCTTGTAAAAGCTCAGCAGCGTCGCAGTTCAGGACTTGCATAATGGTGTAAATTCCTGCCCTTCTAAAATTTTATAGAAACTATTGACTGCTGCCCATCTTCCTGCATGCTTGAGTGCCACAGGGGATGCACTTCACTGTCAGACTAAGCATCCATGTTGCTTCCCTGCCAACTGCAACAGCTTTATTTATTCCTTGGCAGTAAGTTTTACACAAGTTACTGATCTCTTTGCTGCCCTGGCCATTCTGAATATGAAAATTTTATATGGCTTTTTTGTTTAAAAGAGTTGCTAAGCATGGCAACTGATACTTTATGTGTTGAAAGCAGGGAACAAAGTTGGGTGTTGCAAAACAAAGCTAGTTAGTTATTTAATGATGAGCCTATTCTGTTCTTAGAATTAAGAATACTGTAAAGCACTGGCAGACTTGAACCCTTAATCTAGTAAACTGTTGAGCAGTGACATCACAATTGCTGTAATAACTTCAGTAATGCTTATGATACCTCAGTGCTATTAGCATGGGATGAACTCTGTCCTGCTTACTCAGTAGATGGAACAGGACATTTGGAAAAATGCTCTTTTAAAGTGGCTCTGCAGCTTCCCTGGCCCTGGAGGGAGTCCTGCAATGCTGAATTGGAAACTCCCTCTAGATACAAGAGCAGGGTTAACTTTTTCAGTTAACACTAGATTTCAATTAATTTTCAGTTTCCCTTATATTCTTTCAGAGCTCTTAAACATGTATTAAATAGCTTGTAGTCATAAGCTCACAAAATGTTGAATTGCCAGTAAATGGTGAATGAATAGTTGAGGTTGGTAATAAACATTATTAAAATCAATTATAAGATTAAAATCCCATTTTTATGCTTTCAAACAAGCAGGGGCCTGCAGAGGGGCTTGAGGGGGCAACTCGTAGTGTGTGTAACATTGATGCATCAGAGCCCTCTTTTCCTCTGGGCTTTCAAATTTGCCTTTGCTTTTGTGAGCATTGAATGAATGTATCAAAAAATGTTTTGCACTGTTACTCTGGGAGGATGAATACGTCATCTTCCCCTCATATTTGCAGATTTTACAGCCTGGTCCAAGGTACAGAATGGAAAGAAAAAAGGGCTCAGCCCTTGTGATCCAGCAGGGAAACAAACTGCTGGCGTTCCAAAGGTGATGGGCTCCACCTTCCAGGTCTTTCTTTTTGGACAGACACTTTGGGCCACCTGAGCCCTCACTGCCTGTCAGCACCGGCTGCATAACACAACTGAGGGACCTTGTAACTCCCATTTCCAATCTGAGATGAACAAATTCACCATTCCGCAGGAGAAGACTAACAAAGTTTGAATGGCAAAGTAATTCAATTCAGCTTCAAGGTTGGGGAGTTCTGGCAACCCTCCAGCCCCCATCAGAATTTGGACACGACCGGCACATTTGGGAGTACCCACAAAAACAAAACTGGCCTCTCTCTCAACTGACAAAAGATAGGGAGACAAACCAAAGTGCAGCCGACCATTTTTAGGCACATTTCGTAGCAAAAACGTAGCCTGGCCTTCCGTGGTTATCCTGGGAAGCGAGGGGTGCCGGAAGCGCCTCTGACGTGTTCTGCACAAGCAGCCAGCGTTGGTTTCCTTGAGTCATTTCCTCGTTCCTGCTGTCCCTGGCAGCCAGCCCGGGGTGCCAGCACACGCTGTGTCCCCAAAGGCACGGCTGCACCACAGGCACCCGCTGGCTGTGCTCTGGAAGCAGTGTGCACAGGAGATAACACTTGGTACCTCGGCAGGTTTGAAACCGCGAGTTTCACCGTTTCTCATCTTAGTTACGAGCTCTCCGCTGTGAAATCCTGAGTTTTGATGAACTAAACGTGTTACTGTACTCTGTGTTTGCGGAAAGCAAACACCACAGACTTCTGACATTTGCTTAGGATTTTGAAAAGGTGAAAACGAGAGCAAGGCAGGAGTTCTGGACAGCAGAGCTAGACAGGAATGCCTCTTTCTTCTGCTGGGATTGCAGGGAAAATGTACCCATAGAACAAAGTTTTACAAAGTTCCAATCAGCAGTCCAATTACTGAAATGCTTCCTTTGTGGAAGGAATGCTGTAAACATTCCTTTGCAAAAAAACCCCTCAAACCAACTTCATTGTGAAAGACTGAAAATTTTTCAATGCATATTCTAAAATGTGGAATTGAATTATTATAATTTTAAAAAGAGTCAAGAAAAAGGAGGACAGTCAGACTCCAGGATGATTTCTAACAATACTATAAGCCCACCATTGGTTGTATATGCAGAAAATGGGAGTGAAAAACAAGTAAAAGAAATCTTGTAAAGGCGTTTTCTTTTTTTCAAAATGCAAAGTTATTGCAGGATTTAAAAGCACTCTAGTTTGTTTTTAATGATGATGATCAGCTTTAATAGTTTCAAAAATGGGACTTCCTGGAGTACTCCTACTCCAGTTAAGAAAACGAAGGGAATTTAGCTAAAACTGAGCTACCTTCAAGTTAATTGTTAACTCTCAAATTTCCCTGCGGATCCAAGTTTAACTTTCCAGATCCACTCTGGAAGATTGAAATGAGAAAAAGTTTCTGCTCCTTCTACTGAAATATGTCTGAGAACCTCCTAAATTGCCTGCCACAGCACAGCCTGGATGCCAGAACACAGCCAGCCTGGCTTAGTGCTCTGCTGGGTGGAGTAAGCAGGCCCTGAGGAGGGAAAAATGTATGGAATGAAGTTGCAACATTTTTTGCGTTTTTCAATCAAGGCGAGATGCCTGTGAATGCTGGGCAAACCCTGAAATGTCAAAAATCCTCCAGCTTCCCCAAACATCTGCTTTATTAACACACACTTCTACAGACACACTTCTGCATCTTCAGAGCTTAATGCCTCACTTCTAACATTGATTTTGAACAGCTCAAAATTAGCTTTGCTGCTAATTTGTAACTCATCTTCCTCACACAACTAATGGATAGGTTATTTAATTTTGTGTATTTTACTGTTGCTTGTTTTGGGAAATTAGTCTTTTAAAGTGTCCCTTCCAGCACACAGATTACAGAGCTGGACAGAGCTCTCTGGGTAGCACCCAGGCCTTCCCAGCCAGCTGTTTGAAGCAGCACTGCACTGAGCTGTGTTGCTCTGAATGCTTTTAAGTTCAGATCTTTCAGCGTGGCTAAAATCGATGCAAATGTACGAAAACCACCTTTAAACAATCTCAGCTTGCTCTGAAAGCTTTAAAAATATTTTCTTTAAACACTGAACTGCAGCACACCCTCAAAAGGCAGCGTTTTCTGGTACCACAGGCACAGACTCAGCTCTGTGCTGCAGCATCCGTAAGCAGCTTCGTCAGGAATGAGTCAGTCCAAGAGCTGATGGCACGGCGGTCACACCACCAGATTTCTGTGCAGTTCCTTCTACACCTGTGCTTTTCACACCAGGGTCAGCAGGCTTCATGAGAAAAGGAGGAGGAAGTCTGTAAGCAGCAGCCAGTGCAGCCTCATCACTGAAAGTTGCTGAAGAGTGCTCTGTTATGACTCAACCTACACAGTATGTTTTTTCCCTTAAAATGGAGGGAAACTTGATGGGATTCTTAAAATGGCACATGAAGAGGTTTGTCTCTATTTAAACACTTAAAAAGGAGGGGAAATGGTGCTTCTGCCTCAATTTAAACCTTGGAAGTTCATTGCAGAAGGGTCAGGATCACGTTTTAGAGGTCTACAAGAGGTAGAGGACGGAAACCACTAAACCTGAAGCTGCCAGTTTGATTTGTACAAGCCACCTTTCACTAGCCCAGAGTAGCAGGGCTTTTGTCCAGGCTGACAAGCACACAGGTCTGAAGTCACCACTATGTACCAAGGACACTTGTATGTCACACTTGCTTTCAGGCACAGCAACCCCTGAAGGGACACCAAGAACTGCAGGGGCTGGGAGCACCTCACACAGCCCAGAGGACACCTCAGTGCTAAAAACACCTCCTGTTCCCAACAGGAATCCCCCTGCCCCACCAGCTGGAAAAATGCTCTGTGGGCCATCCCTTCTTTGGTTACAAAGAGGATGTGAGGGTGTAGTGCTTTTTATTGAGAACTGAGAAACAGAGCAAAGCTGGAGCTTAGATATGAACAGCTGAAGTAGAGAAAACCTATGGATTGTGGTAAATGAGTGAAACATTATCAGAAGATTCCAAATTCTGAACTGCAGACTCAGGCTCCCAAGCTGGGAAGATGAGATGCTGTGTAAGACAATGACCACTGAGCAATCGAGGAGCAAACACCATGAAGACTCCAGACCTTATTAATGGTCTGAATTATTATTATTGCTAAAGGCACACCTGCCCAGGAATTTCAGTGTTCACAGTCCCTCTTTGGGGGCACCCAGCTCAAGCTGTGGTGCTTCCCCAAAGGAATCCATCCTACAGGGTACATGGAAACCTCATGTAGAACCCTGTTATGGGGCCCGGCCTGTGTAATTTCTGTACAGGTTTGTAAGGTGTTCAGTAGTTCTGGGGACAAAGGATGGGGGAGAGGGGGCATGTGGAGAAGGAGAAAAGGTAAAAATACCTAGGGAAAATGTTACATCCTTGTGAGTGTGAAAGACCAAAGAAAAGGTGGCAAGGTGCCATAGATTTTTTTATGCTTTGTTTTTAAAAGTCACATACTGAAGGCTCCAAAATATAAATGGTTTAAATGCAAAACTGTGGCTTTTATTTCCAAACATACAATAAATAGGTCCACCACAACTAGCCTCTAACTTCATTTTATATGGAAGGATTTTAAAATTAGTTTGTGCATATTTAAAAATTAAACTTCCCTTTGCACATAATTCCAAACATAACCGAACTGCATTACACACCAGCTCATGGTCTTGGCACTGTGACACAAGCAACCAAATAGAAACAGAGCTCTGTAGCCAGGACTTGTACAAAAATTACATTTTGAATTGTTGATAAAAGATGTACCAACAATTAAATCTGTTGCTGCAGTATACAAAAAGCTTTAGTACAGAAATGTTGAAAAGCATGTTGTCTTCTCTTCCGTTTTTGTCGAGACTGCAAGGTTAAGTGGATTTAGTAAGTGTTCACTATTTGCTATATGATACAATTTTCATACCAAAATATCTTTACTGCATAGTAGCATTCCATATTTTCAATGCAAAAAGAGATCAGATGCAGTCTTTTTATTTTATCCCTCATCACTGAATTTAAAGACATTTTTAACCGCATCTCTGTTTCATCACAGTGCAGAAGGCCCTTAAAATTTCAAGGATTTATTCAGTCATTTTTAATACAAAAGTAGAGGCTGAGGAAAAGCCAGAGTAGTCTATACACAATGCACAATCTGTGTACATTCTGAAGCTGTACCTCTTCAAGAACTAGTTATACACTCTTCAAACAAATCCCTTTATCCAGCAATTCAAAATGCTTTAGATCAGAAGTTTTATATTAGAATCAATACAATATATGCATATAAATACATTTATACCCTTCGGCTGTGAGGATGTGACCTGAAATGGTTCTCCATTGGCCTGGGATACCAAATTATGTCGGCAGCTAACTGTTAACCAAGAGAGTCACAGTAAAAAATGGAGATCTCTGCACAAGGTAGGTGTGCCACAGCATCAGTTAAGACTAGAAATACCAGGTGAGACCCTGGCCCCTTCAACAGGGCCAGGATTTCAACTTCTTTGCGATGCAACACACGGGCAACATTTTTTCCCTCTGCCAACACTCTGTTCATAAAAAGTCTCAGCAGAAGAACAAAAACCCAAAAAAAGACAACAAACCAAAGCAAAGGTTTTACAACTGCAAGTTTCCAAGACAGGCGCTGCAGCTTTCAAATACAAAGTAAAAGTTTTATAATTAAAAAGGAGGAAAAAAAATAACCAAAACCCAAACCAAAAAGCAATGTGCAAGTGTGAAACTCAGAAGACGATAGCAGGGATCGATCTAGACCTTGGGTCAGGCTGAAACACAGAACCCAAACTGCCTGATGGAAGAACAGTTCTCACTACAAATCTCATCTCCAGCTGAGCGGGGTGTTTGTGTATCTGCATAAAAGCCGCCCTGGCCTACCCAGGACAGCCTGAGGCAGCAGCTCCACGGTTTCAAAGCGCAGGTGGCCCCAGCCCCTGGGAGGGACAGAGGCACCACAGCCTCCCCAGAGCCCCACGGGTGCTCCTGGGGCTGTCACAGCAGTGGGTGATGTGTTCTCAGTGTTCTCAGCTTGGCTTCTGAAAGGACGCAGAAATGTTGGCTGAGTATCCTCCAAAGGTGCTAGAGGCTTTAAGTTTGAAGCGTTTCTTCCCATAATGCCAGGTATACAAATGTGTATCTTTTTAAATAATATTGCACATAAAAATCATCTTAAAATTTGTAGTGAAAGCAGGGTTGAGGGACAGTGTCTTCCAAAAGAGAATAAAAAGCTACCTGTACATAGTAAGTTTTAATTTAAAGAACGCCAAGATTATTCAAAATCTAAGCACATAATACTGACAGAAAAATGTTAAATTGCACAATCTACATATAAATTAATTTGTAAATACTTAAAAGTTTTTAAACATTGAATACCCTTGATTTTACAAATCAGCTAGGTCACTGTCAAAGATCAACTTAACGAGTTAGAAGTACTTTCCCCCAGAAAGAAACAGAAACAAAAAGATTTGCAGTCTCAGATGAAGCACTGGAAAGAGTTAAAGCATTTCAGCTCAGAGGTAGTGCTAAACACATCCAACTAGAAGTCCATTATATTTGAACTATGATGAAATAACGTAGTAAAATGTAGAAAGACTATAAAATTTACAAAAATAAATAGTTCTGAATGCTTTAGAAAATGCAAGAGACTTTGTTGGTAAGTGTCTTGATCTGCTTTTCTGACCAAAAGAAAGCAAAGCGTGTCTCATTTTTAAAATATACCCATCTCTAGTAACATGTCTGCAATCCACACAATCTAACTCTGCAACTTGACAGATGCCAGCTTGGCATAAACTCTGATATTAAAAATAAAGTGGAGGCTTTGTAAAAGATCACCTCATATGAAATTTGCTTTGCATGTAAATTCTTCTGTCAAATTAAAAATTGCACATAAAAAAGTTTATTGAAAGAGGCATGAGGGGTGATGAGGGTATGTGCCCATTGTTCCACATACACCCTGGAAGGAAAATGATGATTGCACAGTTCTGATAAATAATTTTTAAAAAAAAAAATTCTGCCACCTTTTTGGTTTGTAAGTTTTGGAATTATTTAGAAAATCCTACTATGGACAAATTATTATTTAGTTTGCTTTTTAAAGAATTCTTTACAACTATTCCAGTGGCTTTTATCCTGAAACCAAATGAAAGTGGCAGTTTAAAAGTATCTTTGGGTAAAACAAGTATCAGGATCCAACCAGAATTTCCATTATGTGGTCCAACTCACTCAGATCTGTTCTACATATCTGAATGTTGTTTGCTGAAGAAGAATTACAAGATGGGAAGGTTTTCAATGGTTCTTCTGCAGCAAGAGATGGTGATCTGGGCGGCATCAAGGGAGGGCAACAGAAGTCTGAATCATACATTGAAGTGTCAATATCTTCAAAAATGTCATCTATTGCCAAATCCTTCAAGTAACTGGTTGAATTTGAAATCTCAAAGGAACCAAATACACATTCAGCTCCCTTCAAATCCTGTCTATCATCTTCTAGTTTCAGACCAGTATTTTCTGGAAACTTTGGCTGGTCATCTCCAGTAGGAACCAGACAAGTCGGTGGGCTTATATCTTCTACAAAGTCCAAATCCTTCAGAATAGATGAAATAGCAGATGACATGTCATCGTCTGAAACGATCAGCAGGCTGTTTTCAATCGGGTCTTCTACAGACCGCAGGTCACAGCAGTGAGACTCTTGCTGACCAACACCTGAAGGCAACTGAAGGGAAATGCCAGGTGACTCCATCCCTGTGTAGCTGTGAGAAGCAGGAGCAATGCCAGGGCAGATATTCACTGGCTGCTGGTTGCTCTCTTGTCTCATCTCCTCCTGAATCTGCCGCACGGTGTTGGCGATGAGGACGGAGCGGTGCAGGTTGGGCTCCACCAGCATTTTGTACGTCTGTAACTTGGTGAGGCACATGTTGAGCACCAGCTGCCTCTTGAGCGGGTAGGGCAGACTTCGACTGGAATCAAAGGCACTCGAGAGACCAGCCATGTTCTCCTCATAGTCACTCAGCTTGCGCTTTAGGCCTCTCCCCAACATGAACCTGGAAGACAAAAATGATGAATTAACCTTGGGCAGGCCCAACAGACATTCTGAAAACCCTGTAGTACAATGTATTAGTTAGCTGAGAGTCTGGATGTCACAGAACATCATGAGACAGAAAGAAACCCTACACAATACTACTCCTATTGAAAAGATGCACTTTCCAGCCATACTCTTTCATGGCAACTTCTTTCCTAAACAGGAAACATAGAAGGAATATACTCTTTTTTTTTGAAGCTATATATTTCTAAGTATATCTCAGTGTCCACATGAAGTAAAATAGATGCTTATATTAAGGATCAAACAACTCTACAGAATATTTCATAATTTCCATTTTAACATTTATTCTTGGGTACAGCAGGTAAGATTTCAAGCTAGTTTTCAACACCCATTTTGATCTCATTAAGGCATTCTAATGTCTTGCTCAGTGTCTCTGAGAACTCTATGTACGACTGTTTTTCTTTTTTTCTTTGGTGATCCAAAATTGTTTTACAGCAAGACCAACAGCAGGGCCTTCCATGGGATCCTGATATCCTTTCCACAGCTTGGTAGTTTGGTTAAATGTGGGAGGAAATCTGGCTGAGCCACTGAGCTCACAGAGAGACAATGGGTGCAAATGGCTGCTGGTTCACAACTGCTACTGACTTCACACTAAGAACATCAGGCAGAAAGCTATCAAACACCATTTTAAAGGCAACCAATTTTGGTAGAATAGTTAGGAAAAAAATGAGAATTTAGTTGCTTTCATCCTTCTTTGTCTGCTCTTGCACTGAAATAAAGTAGGTCTAGAAAAATGTGGTACAAAAACCAGTACACACACATATCTAAAATATAAGTGATTCAAACAAATATCTGCTTGGGTATTTTGCAATTACCATCCCAAGTCTAAAGAGTTTTATTAGGGACAAGCCCTATGCAATCACTCATATAAACACAGAAAAGGAGGATAGTCTGCACAGATAACACTGGTAAAATCTTAGTTACACACAGCCTAAAGTGTCCATGAATACAGACACCTCGTTCTCAAACTATTAAAAAAAATTAAGCAATCACAAATCAGACAGTAGTGGCAGATTAAGGGCAGATCCTTCACACACAATGATCCAGACCCTGCATGCTGCCGAGGGCCTCCCAACTTCCTTTTCATGTGAGCACTGGATGCTGCCAGCAATAGCTCAGCTGATGGCCGCAGCTGCCAGCTGCTAGCCTGTTGCTAGACTATTGGGGACAAGGAGAAGGCAGCAGGATAAAGCCTCTTTTACTTTCAGGATTTCTCCAGACTTGCTGGGAGCATGGCAGGGCTCCATCCATCTGCCCAGACAAGGCTGTTGGAGAAGTCTGCTCCTCTGGAGGAACAGAAAGCAAGCAAGCAGTCCATCCTCCTCAGCAAGGCACACGAGAGAAAACAGACAGCTGCTACAGGAGTTTAGGTGTCAGACTTCTCAATAGTACACACTTTTTTTTTAAGGACATATTTGGATAAAATTCAACTTGTCCTAGGACTGCATTTTTACTTAGCAGGGAGTAGTCTGGTCTATCTTCAGTTCATTAACATAGTCAATCTTGAAACAGCAACAAACTTTAATTACTTGTAATTTTACCACTGCTGCAATTTTTTAACTTTGGAACTCTGTTTTTCTCCAAAGTTTTCTGCTAAACTGCCACAGCACCAGCTGAATCTCTTTAAGAACCAGAAGGTGTCTGGATGTGGTGTGCCTGTTCACCTGGGTCATCTTCCCACACTGATCATGTCTCCCTCTCCCACCCCGGCACCCCATTAAGAGCAAACAGACCCAGCCAGTACCCAGCACTCCATTACAACAAAATCAGAACAAACCCGGATACAAAGTTCAGGCACAAAATATAGTAACAAAGTATGCTGGGGAGGCAGTGTGTGTGTCAAGGATCCTCAAACTACTGACAATATTGTTAGTCACTGTTAATTTTTGACACAATCCATGGAAAATCACATTTATGCAGGACAAGTAGACTTGCTAAATACACCAACACTCGTCAGGAATACAATCATTTGTGCAAATTCTAAACTCACAATGAAATTGTGAACTCTCAATTTTAAGCAGCGTTTAAATGTTCTGTAGCACCTCAGGCATTACCTCATAGCATCACTGTAAGAACAAAAATTATGCATCAAAACAGCTCTTTCTTCACCAAGCACCATCATTCCCATGCACTGCACACTAGTGCGGTTTGGTTTTTTGCTCTCAATTAATTAAACAGACCAAAATTTACACCCATAAGGGAATGAAGTTATGACTGTGCAGGAAACAACAATTCTGACATCTCATCCATTCAGAATGCTTGGTTTTGATAATTTACTGCTTTTAATACTTTTCTAAAATACACATTTATACTTTGTTAGACACACAGGACACAACTATTCTTATCTCTTTGAATTATATAAATGATGTTAATTCCTAACATCTCAAAAATGTGCTAGTATTTAAATTCTGTAAGCAAGCTTAAAGAGCAAACAAACTATGATATTGTAAGGATGTATAATTTCACAAAAACAACTTCATATGACATGTTTTACTTTTCAATTCAAACGGTAGTCTGGTTAGACTAAATACTTCACGCTCATATAGGCAGACACCCCGCTTTTCATTCCTCAAATTGCCTTCATAAAATTTGTCCCAGAGCGTTTTAGAAATATGTAACAATGCTTGAGCATGACAGCACTTGACTATAAAAATGAAGTGCAAGAAACACTATTTGCTCCAACTTCAAAATGTTTCTACTTAACATACTCCCCACTCTCAAGATGTGTTTTTAAATAAACAAACATAGTACTACCTTACATTTTAGAAATTCTGTCGAACATTGATTTATTTCCTAACAGGAAGGATCCCCTACTCTCCCTCTAGGAGCTAGACGACTTCAGAGGTTACACAAAAATTTAGAAAAGGCTAACAAAAACCAGAGTACCATTGGTACACTGGATTTAAAAATGACTAGTGTCATGGTTGCTACAGGAGACATTAAATTTCAGTTCTTGTCAAACACACTCAGCTGCTGACCTACAAAAGACACAAAGCCCCTTTGTTAGCAGCTAATCTACATTTTATCAGGCCTTTTGCTTTACTTTCTAACACAAGAATTTCTGATGGGATCAGAGCCTTAACAAACTATTGTGTATTTTCTAAGTAGCTTGTTCTTCTGTAGCACTGCATATTGACACCTCATCCCAAATCCAAAACTCAGTCAGACGCTCTCTTTTGCAGCATTACTTAGCAGCAGAAGATGCTGATGGCATTATTTAATTATGCAGTGGTTATTCCACTTCAATTTTTAGTAGCAGAGCAAACAAGCAGCCATGCACACACGAACCCCTAGTTGCCTGCTCAGAGTAGCAGAATCTGGGCACACTAAAGCACAGCCTCCAGAAACTGCACTCTCCTTACTCCAGCCTAATTCCAGGAACTACTCACATCTCAAAAAATTGGATTTTGGGATGTGCCAATCCGATAACTCTGTAATTTGTAAGTAAATAAACTGAATAAAAATTAAAAGTTTATGCCAACTTCGAATATGAGGTCTGTACATAGCTGTTCAATTATAAAAGCAGCAAGCTCTAAGTCACCCTTTTCTTGAACTTGACACAGTTCCACAACAGAATTTTTTTTCCATTCAGATGATCTATTTTAGAATCTTTTGTCACGAAAAAACCAGGAACAATGAGGAGCAACACATCTCAACTTTTTTCCTGGCATTTTCTCATCTCTCATTATAGTGAAGTGAACTGAGCCACAGGCCATTTATGGCAGAATGCTTTTTTAATGAAAATAACTTTTTCAGGTATAGAGAAAAGGAAGCAAAGTGAACTCAGTATTTGGGAGTACCAAACTCTCTACTCACATCACAGAACTACAACGGAGTCTGCATAGAAATTCTGCCCTGACAGCGTGTTCCTCAGTTTCTTCCAGTCCTCCATGGAAGACATTTCACAGCAACTCCTCCCTGCTAAGATGGGAAGAAGCATCCAAGCACTGTAATCCTACACCATACCGGGGTTTGAAAAAACTTGGGAGGGAAGAGGCACATCCCTGGTTGGCAAATCCACACAATACCAAACAAACAGGCCTGGTCAGGGTGCAGCTACTCAGAAGAAACATTCCAGGCTACCAAGAAAAATTCACATTGCAACGTGCTGTGGACAATACAGGGCCCGTGCCACCATTTCAGCTCCATCTGTCACACGGTCTGACAGTGCAGCTGCCACTGACACATGGTTGGGAAGTACAGCTGGGAACACTCTCAAGGAATAATGCAACATGTGAAAACCTTCAATTACTTCTATCTGGGCAAACTACTACTTAAAAACTTTTTTGGAAGATGAGGGAGAAGAACTAAAGAGAAAAGTTACACAGTGTTTTGAAGTCAGGATCTCACAGAGCTTTAATTTTCAGTAGAAAAGTGCTTCAAAAATAATGACTGTATCAAACACAATTGCCAGGGTTAGTATCATCTGAACACGAACTTTTCAGGCACAAAACAAGCACTGTATTAAACTACACAACAGTTATTTATTTACCACTAAATATGTTTAAATAGCAAGATCATCAATAGAGTACCTGGCCTTCACTATGCAGGTAAAGATAACTGAATTCATAGTGGTTCCTTTTGGCTTTTCTTTTTAGAGTGTTATGAAATTCAAACTTGCTTGATCCTTTCTGTACAGCCACACTGCTGCATTTTTCAGCCTAAGACTGTCTCAAAGTGATATACTACTTCTTCTCACAGAAAAAAAAGCCAGCTTTGCAGGTGTGTAACCACTTCATGAGTGAAAGCTGCCTGTCCAGTTTGCAGTAATGCAATCTAGGTATGAAAATCAAAATTAGAGACTCCTTGCTATTGTAACTTGGGCAATTCCCTTGCAAAGTCTCCTTTGTCTTGTAAGTGTAGAAATCATGTAAGAGTAAAGACAGACAGAAGTCCCTCTCTGCTGTAGACTTGTGTTAGTGACTGACCAAGACTGGCTGATAACCTGATGTTCTGCTCTCTCCTCTCTTCCATGGACAAATCTCACAAGCACACATCTATCTGCAGGAAGTGCAAAGGAAGGCAAGCACCCCAACAGTTACAGCTGTTTCCCAGAATTATTCGATGTATGCTGCACACTATTTTTGATGATAATCCTTCCCCTATCCGACACACATTTTTAGGCAACACAACTTAATGAGCAGTTTTAATCAAGTTGCTAGACCAGCTATTGGCTGGTACTTCACGTAAAGTGCACAAGAAAGTGGAAAGGCTGAAGGTGCAGTTAACAGGCACAGCACAAATCCCTTCCTCCCATCCAGGCTTAGTGCTGATCACTTGGACATGCCTTACGTAACAGTGTAAGCTGTCAGAGCACACAGAACATACCTGATCTGGGGTCCCCAGCCAAGTGCTGGAGAGCCCCACACTACATCTCCACTGTTACCCAGAACAAGTGACAGAAGGACTAAATGCTGTAGGAAACGTGAAAGTAAAAAGCAGTTTAGACCTGAAGACACTTCCAAATATACAAAAGTGTGTTTAAGTCCATTGCCTCCCCACCCCCCCCCAGCAATGCCCCAGTTTAGCCAAGATGAGTAACTGCTGGAGAAGGCACAAGTGACTAAAAGTGTGCATACAGGGAGGAGTGCAGTCTTACCAGCTTACTCCCATACCTAAACTCCTATGCAACAACTTCTTCACAGGAGTCAGAAACTACCAGAAAATAGCTGCTCAAAGAAAGAAGACTTAATGTCAACTTTTTGGTCAACAAATCCTGATCTATAACACGCCCACGGTCTGGTACAAAGCAACTGGAACACAGAACCGAGGTATGCTACTGCTCAGACTCAAGAAACCCCAACAAAAACAACAAACAAACCCCAAACCAAACACACACGCACCAACCCTGAAAACAAAACAGAGAAAAACCCCACACCTAAGGATTTCCTCACATTTTGAAAGACTAGCCTGAATAGCATTCATTAGGTACAGGAAAGGAATGAGATGAAGACTGAGTTTAGCACAGAATTATTCTGGAATTAATAACATTCCCACTGCCATTCAGTATGTGTGGAAGTAGAAAATAAACCTGTATCATACAGAAATATTTTAGGAGCTGAAATGATGTTTAGGAAGCACTTGAAAGTAAGTTTCACCTTGATTTAAAACTTTGTTTGAAACCCCCCACAACAACCTGTTTATGTTATGTCTACTGGGACCTAGAAAATTCCTGCACTTAAGGACATCTTTCTCAGTTCCTTACTCCCATTTCATTTCAGAAAGCACTGATAAGAGCTTTGCTTTACAAACTACGGCAGCTAAGTTTCAGAGCATGGCATTTCACTCTGGAGAAAGAACAACTCTGTTAGGTTCTGTCCCTTCCACAGCTAAAACAAGTGTGTTCCAGTGCTTGGTAGAGAGAAACTTCCATCCTTAAAAAACCCCAAACTAAACTACTATCACTCTTGTGTGTCTCATTCCACATTTATTAATAAAGCTCATGTGTATATTTTTAGTGAGAGTGTGTTTAGCAAGGTTTTTTCAGGGATTTTGGGTGGATTTTTTTTTTAGTGGAAGAAGGGCCTGGAATAATTTAAACTAAGAATCAATACTAGTTGGCAAAAGCTAATACATGATCAAGAGTTACTAAACTAGAAACTCCCATAGTAAAACTAAACTATAATTAAATGAGAACACAAGACTCATAAAGGAAACAACAAGAACCAAACCACCATGGTTCCACCAAAGCATCTCATTGAAGAGACAATGGATCATTAGAGCTGAAATGCAAGGACAGATCTCTGCACAGCTTGTTCTAGTCAACTGAACAGTTCTCAATCCCATATTTGCTTCAAACAGAGATACTAGATGCATTCACCTACATAACACTGACACGTTTCAGGGTTACAGTGATCTAAAAGATCTACTAACAAAGGAAGTTGTAACTTATTAAATATTAAAAACTGGCATGCCCACACTTTAACAGAAACAAAATGGACCATTAACAGTAAATGCAAACAAGAATAAACCCCCTCTTTTCCTGAAAGAGGACTGTGCATTTATTCTTTCAATAATCAAATCAGATCAGAAATCATTGAATTTTCTCTTGTAGTACACAACTTTACTTCAGTATCCAAAGTCCCATGTTCTCACAACACAAAACTGCAACACTCAATCTTTACAGCTGAACAGAGCATCTTACTATAAGACTAAAGTCTTACTTGAACAATTTCCAAGAAAAATGTGATCTTAAGGCAATATGCTTTATTGCATAGTAATAATTCCCCCTCATGAAGGAAAAAACAGTAACAGATATTCAGAATACTCAAACCAAAGATTTTTTACCTCACTTTATATTATATATCCCTTTTTAAGATATATTTCAGTTGACCATTCTAATCCACAAATAACATCTGCAGCCCATTATCACAACACGCCTGATGCACGTAAGATAGAATTTCATAAAATCATACAAGCAGTTACCCTTAGAAAACAGAAAGGAGCCCAGGCAGGAAGATTCTGGATTTTGCATAAAGCGTGGTCATCCAAGAGTCTTGAACTATCCCAGAGGCCAAGCCATCCACCGAGGTAGGATGATGTGACTTAAGAGGAAAAACAAAACAAAACCAGAGTATTTTATTACTATGTGGTGGTTTTTATTTCTTTAAACCAGAAGCATTAAGCACACAAATCAATACAATTTTTAAATGATTTGTGCTAAAGTCTATTAAAGCAGATAAATATGGGTAAAACTCCCTAAAATTCATGAATACACTGAAATAAGAGGACCTAATAGTTTCACCTGTGAACACACAAAATGTGGAAATTATCTTTCCTAAATGAGTATTACAGAATGCTGATCCTCTGTTAGGCTTTAGAATATGGACTTGCACTGCTACTTCCTCAGGTTATCAAACACCAATTTCCAATTGTAATCATCTCCAAAATTACATAATCAGGAGAGAGAATACCATGCAATCTGAAGAACTACATTTCAGAATTATCCCCTAACACTTACAGGCTGCAAAAGCAGTTAAGATTTTTATTTAATTCCCCAACTTTCCTCTTTTTCAGCATACACAAAACCAGTTGACAAGGTGTCCTATGACTGTGTCTGATGTTCAGTGTGGCACCATTTCCACCAAACCCCTGATATAACAACATCTGCAGTATGGCTAGAGACCTCATGGATTAAATCATGGATTAGCTCAAGGCATTGGAAACTGGGAAATGTGAAAAGGCTGAAGTGACAGTAAACTATGGACTAGGCTAGGAAATGTGGAGGGAATCGCACGATCCATGCTCTAGAGGTCTCACCTCCACGTGGAGAATCAAACAGCTACGAATTCCAAGATTTAAAGCCCTTGCAGGGGCTAACAGCCTGCAGCCAGGATTGGATGTGACATGCCTGTTTGTGCACATCACACACACGGACACCTGACCCAGCTACAGCAAACTGCCTCACAAATGCACCGCAGGAGCAAGGATCAGTACTATCCGGGTAAACACAATCCCTCATGATCAAAAATCAAGCGTTCATACATTATTTCACAAATCTTAAAATAATACATAGTGAAAGGCAATCTTACATTCAGACAGACGGGCAAGTAAACGCCTACAGTTCATCTTACAAAGCAACTCATAGCCTGATGCTACCAAAGGGCTCCTCCGCTTACAGAACCTCGGAACTGTAAAGATGCAGTAAAACAGCAGTAAAATGCCCGTGACCTAAGCAAGCCAAATCTAACCCACAGCAACAAACACATTAACATGTCCCTCCTCCTCCTAGAAGCTGACTTCTTTCCCAGTATAACGATATCCATGCTATCTGTAAATAATGAAAAAAGAAAAAAAGAAAAGCCCCAAACAAAGAGACAAATGAAGATTCATAACCTATTTGCTCTGAAACAGCAGCACTTCAGATGGTCACTACTGAGGTTCATTAAAGCGTACTTGTTACATCACAGGGAGAGGTGTGCAGTCACTGCATTCTCTATATACTGAATATAAAAACACATGCTTTAGAGTTTTAGGATTCTTTAATGCTAAAACAATTTCATAAAGCTAACAAGCATAGTAAAATGTTGAAAAGTTTTAGATTTTTAGCGCCTTAGCTAAAATACCCCAAACCCAACAAAAGCAGAAGCACTGGATAAAAAAATAGTACTGTTACTTGTATTTTAGAAGTCAAATATTTTGCTAGAAGGAGATGAAGTCAAGAAGTTTTCAAATTTAATTTCTTTATTAGATCCTTCAAAGGATTCTTGAAGAAGTAACTGTGGAGGTTTTGACTTTTGCCCTGTATGATTTCACACTGAGTTGAGTGTCAGGAAGAAGTACAGAACCAAGGTTATTAGGTTTAGTTTTTACAGTCTGTTAGGAAAAAAAAAACCCAACAACTATAGAAGACACAGAGTAGCTGCAAATCATTATGAATTATATCTCTAGTGGATTACTTTTTGTCCTCCCTTCCTAGCAGTACGTGTTTAGGAGTCGCTTTAGAATTTTGAGGTTACAACATCATTTCAATGTTAGTGGTATTTCCCACATTGCAGTTAGCTGTCTGAACTACGGAATTTTACCCACATCAAAAATAAAGTGGAAAACTACTGCATAAGGCTCCTACCTATGCTTTTAGAAACGAGCATTCCAACAGTTCGAAAAATTCCAGCCCTAACTAGGGCAGAAATTATTAACAGCATCTATTTGCGAGCTTAATCTGCAATATGCATGAAGATCAATCTTATGCCCCTCCAGTCCTAGCCACCTGCTCGTAGTCCAGACTTACACACGTCTTCTACGCCAAACAAAACCTGCTATTAAAAATGTAACTACATCTTATACATAACTCGCAACTACAAGCGGCAGCGATCAGCATGGAACCGCTGGGATTCAGGGAAAGCCCTTTCCTGCCGCCCTCCCGCAGCCGCTCCCGCGGCTCCTGCCACCATTTGGCCTTTGTGGAAGGAGTGTCGGTGCTTCCTGCGGGCGTCCCGCCCCCCCCCCCCGCGGCCGTGGGCAGCGGTAACCAGAGACAACCTTGGGCTTCCCGAGCTGCGAAAAGTTACACTCCTCCCCCTTCCTCCGCCCGGCTCGCTCAGACCCCGGCCGGGCTAATTATAACTGCGCGAACAACTTCCACCGCCGGCCGCGCTCCGAGCGCTCCCCCCGCGCCCAGCCCGGCTCCCCGGGGCCGCCGTGCCCGCGCCCCGGCCCCGCTGTGCCCCCGGCCCCAGCCCAGCTCCCCGGGGCCACCGTCCCTCCGCATCACACCGCACCAGCCCGGGGCCCGCCGTCCGCTCCACCTGTCCCCGCTGTCCCCTCCTCTCCCACCGCACCGCCGGGTGCCCCTCCGCCCCTCACCGGCAGGGCTCCCCCGCTCCGCCGGGGCTCCCGCCGCCTCCGCCTCGGCCTCCCGCCGTGCCCACCCGTCACCCCGCCGTCGCCGCTGCCCTCCCCCTGACCCTGGCCCCGGCTCCCAGCTCCGCGCCCTCCCGCCGCCCCACCTGGCAGCAGAGGAACCCCCGTGCCTTCGCAGCCGGCCGAGCTCCCTCCCTTCGCCGGGGCTGGGACTCGGGCCGGGAGGAGGCGGAGGCAGCGCCACCCCCGCCGGGCCCCGGCAGCCTCCGCTCCGCCCTTCCCTCCGCCCGCGGCTCCCGCGGGGGGGCGCTGCGTGCGCCGCGCGCGCCAGCTGCTCGCCCTCCCATTGGCCGGTGGCCCTTTCAACCTGCCCGGCAACCATTTTCTGACTGGCCGGCGAGCCGGGGGGGGCGGGGCTATGGCTGGCCCCGCGGCACCGCCCAATGAGAGACCGGGGGGGCGGCGCAGCACGCCCGCCTCGGCCAATGAGGACACGGGCGCCGCCGAGTCCCGCGTCCCCCGGCGCGGCGCTCCGGAGGCGGCCCCGCCCGAGCTGCCGGGGCTGGCGGAGTGGCGGGGCCGGGTTCGGTTCGGCACCGCAGTGCTCCGCCCGGCCCTGCTGGCGCACTTTGCGCCTTAAAAGCACCGCGGAGCCAGCAGGCAGCCCGGACCCAAGCCCACAACCACCCCACTCCCTCCCTTTTTTTGTATAAACGCGCAGTCCGCCTGTGACCAAAACTACCAAATTTCAGTAAAGGGCACGCCCAGGGCCTCTACGGAGCAGCCTTCCTACAACGCCCGGTGCCACGGCTGTTGGGAAACGAGGCGCACACGTCTCCCGACCAGCCCTAGAGCTACGTCAAACATTGCACAATTCTCCCATGAATATTCACTTTTTTTTTTCCTTCAAAGATGAGGTGGTTTTAGCCATGCTCAAACCTCATATTTGCTTTTCACGAGCATTTGCGTAATCGTTACATTGGCACGAGTGTTTGTACAAACCAGATTTCAAAATCTGACATTGAAGTATTTGTGAAGATCGATTTTGATCCTTTGTCAAACCCTGCCATGGGTTGGTTACCTGATGCATCCCCAAAAAGCTGCTTGATCTAAACCCATCTCTGAAAGAGCCAATCTCTAGGACATTAAACAAAACTCAAGGACATTTGCACAGACAAGTTCCTACACTGGCCATTGGCGGCAAGCACAGACCAAGTTCACACACGAAGTTCCATGTTGGTCTCATAAATACTACAGAAACATTTGCAATTTTCTGGTGGAGATACACTACAACTTCCCATGAATGATCAGCTGTTTTTTGTGATTATTCAGCAAAGGAGATTTTTTTCTTTTAAACCCTCAGGTCCAACAGATTTTAACCCTTGTGTCTCCTGATGGCCACTCGTGAAGGGGTAGGAGTGTGCAAAGGCCTGACCAAATGCAGGGGCGAAGGGCAGAGCGACAGAAAGCCAGAGCGGAACCCGGCGGGTCCCTCACTGAGGACGAGGGGACCATCTCTCCAGGCCACCTCTCTCTGCAGCGTGGCGCCCCCAATTCCTCAGCCACAGCTGTGCTCTGACCTCACTGCTGGGGGTCATGGAACACAGAAGGGGAGCGAGTGCTGCCATGAGAAGTGCTAATGAATCCTTTCTGACATGCTGCCAGAGCTGTGTTGCCTCCCGGAATGGCTGAGGGGTGACACCCCAACCCCCACGGTCCATCTGCTGCACCAAGTGTAAGAGTCACCACTGAGGAGGAGGAGTGGACAAATACCTCCCCCAGACCCCTTCCTTCCCACCGCACACTGTGGCTTAAGTGGAGGAGTAACTCTGAGATGTTCAGGATTCTTCTGTCTGCTGAAGTCAGGCAGGGACAACCAGGAGTATTGCACCAGGACCGACCCCTGCCATATGCTGGGGATTATCTCCAAGGAATAGACACAGGATAGGCGTACAAAGGTAGCTGGTGCAGAAGGGATGGATCTGGAATCATTATGTCTAATATGGCATATAAAGGGGCAGTTTAACTAGCAGTACCACCAGTGTCTCCATAGCTTGAGCCAAGATTAGGCTTTGCAGACTTGACCCCTGCTGGCCAAAAGTCTATGACCTCTGGGCAGCCCTGCAACAGCTGTAGTCCTGGACAATTCTCCACTTCTACAGCTCAAGGCAATGCTTGAGCCTCTGGTACAGCCATTCTCTTCCAGTCCAGCAGACCTTCCTGAAAGGCACCAACACCCTGCTCTCCGCACTCTTTCTTGAGTGATTAACCTAAGGTGGTCAGCTGTTCTCTAAGTAATTTTTGTTCTCTGCAAAGGAAAAGGGTGAAAGTGCCTTCTATAGCAGGTGTTTCTATAAAGGTCAGTTGTTTCAAGCATGCTCTGAAAGAGCTACAGAAAAAAAGAACCTGGTGTTGTTTAAATGCATGCATCAGAACTTTGGATTCATGGCTTAACACTTCAAGAAGCTAATAGAAATGACACAAAATATGTGATTATTTGCAAAGGGTTTGGTCACTTGTTTGCTTAACAGTGGGATTCACATAAAATAACTGGAACCTCATTTAGCTTGGCAATATTTAATGTGTCGTGCTAGAGGAGCCATGCTTGTCTCACACAGTGAAGAATCCATGAGCTCGCATGTAAGGTCTTAACAAAAAACTTCCTTTAAAAGGTCCTTATGTTCTCAAAGGAGGTCATGTTCTAGGAGTCTAATGCTCTCCCATTTTGACTTGAATTAAGCTTGAGGCAAACAGAGTATTGCATATGATTTTTTAATGATTTAAACATGGCCTTTCAGTATGACTATACTCACTGCAGCAGGCCAGGATGCCATTCTCACGAGAAGCATATTTGCTTTTGCAGCAAATTTCACATAAACCAGGAAAAAACACAACCCTCAAACCAATCAACGTCTCTGTATAACTAATTGGAAAGGAACGTTGGAGGTTTGCTACTTCTTACCTTCATACTCAGCATCTATTCAAAAACACGGTTCCAGGAACACAGGAACTAATGAAGACTGCTTTCCTATGGATTTATGCCTGTGATTAATTACTCTGTGTCTAAGGTACGAGCTCTAACTGAAGCTGGTCTCATGTCTGGAAACTTGTGTCTCTCCCTTATCTGGATTACTGGATATCTGTACAGAATGCTGTTTTCTTCTGCTATCTCCACACTTGGAAACATTCTAAAAATGTAGTGACTGTGAGAACTGTCAGATTTGATTGAAATAAATTAGCTATTCTAAAGCTGAAAGGCAGAATGATCCTGTTATGCCATCCTTCCATAGGGAAGTGAGAAAGGCAGAGCACACTGCACTAAACCCTGATTAGTTTTACCACCTCTTTTTGGTGGTAAAGCCTCTGTGAACAAACTAATCCCTCACTAACTCAAGTTTATTAGAGAAAGCTATGACACAAGACCATTATTACAAAACTTAACAACACCTTACTGAGTATTTCTCAGATTAGGAAATTTGCCACTGTTCTCTTGTCAAAAGAATCACAATTTACAAGAAAAAGCACTTTCCCCCTATACCTTTCAAACAAAGCAGAGACACAAAAGCAAATTACCGTACCGAGCTTCAATTTAAACAATTAACCATTCAACAATTTTGTCTTAAACTTCAGTCAGCTCACTGGACACAAAACAATCCAAACACTAGCACTTGCCATATCTACCCTTTCTCTCAGTAATGATTTCAAATACAGAAAAGTGTTACAAGTACTGGGTTTTTTTCTTTTAAGTATTAAACTCTTTTGGTTTTTGAGTCCTGTTTTATAAGCTTGCACAACCCCAGGTTGAAGTTGCATTACTTTTTCTTGATTTCCTCTCCAAATCTCGTCTGTAAATGGAACATGAAAATAGTATATACAGTTCCTTTGCTGCAGCATTTTACTATTGCAGTACATAGCTGCATGCTTCCCACAAGCTCTGTGGGGACTTCCAAATACAGCATACATGGGGATAAAATTTCTGTTTAATTCTGCTTTCGCAAGAAGTCATGTAATCAGCTGTATCTTCAATTACTCTTCCCTAAACAGACGACAGTTGAAATTAATCAAGTATTTCCCTGGCAATGCAAAGTGGCCTCTAGCATTAGGTTTTCCTGTTGACATGTTTGTCATGCTTGAATGTTTACCACAATAATTCTTCAGGTCATAAACCACTTATTTTGGGGGAATGTTGGTTAAGGAAATGAATAATTATTGGGTTTTTAAAGAAAAAGGTACCATACAAACTTATGAAAATCATGTCAAATAATGATTTTTTTGTATTTTTCACTAGTTTGTTTTTTCTTTAAAGGCATTAGAAACATCTAAAATAAAGTCTCTTTCCTGACAAATTATTCAATGGGATTTCACCTCTCCATGAAAATTCCTTGGAAAAAAGTAGGAAAACTTAACTGTCAACTTTGCAAGAGACAACAAAAGAAGTTCAGACAATCCTTGCAAAACCTTGTATTTGATAAGCCAGATTGACAAAAATATGTATGTTCCCAAACTGTTTATTTCATTTCTTTGAAACTTGGTGGCTTTGTACTCTTAGTATTAGTCACAGAGCACGAAATAACAGTCATTTAAGAACTGATGAGCAAACAAAACTTGTCATCAGCAGTCTTTTTTTTTTTGCATATGGGACTATACATCCTAGGCCTGAGATACAAGCATACTTTCACTTTGAACAGAAGTAATTTTTGAAAGCATTTTTAGTTATTTTATCATAGATGTCAGAAAAAAAAATGTGTTGGGTTTTCTTCATTCTAACTTTTCACAGTTTGTTTACTTATAAGGGAATATGGAATAAGTTGCAGGGCTGTAAAGCAGTTACACAAATCAATATTCTGAAACACAGAAAATCCATAATGGTCTGGTAATTACAATGTTAAACTATACTCTCGGTCAATTTACAATAATGCCTTTTAAAAAGCTTACTAAAGCAGCCCAGACATACCTGACACTTCAAAAAAAGTCTAAGGACAGCTTTGAGAACAGGTAATTCCTGGTGAGTCTGAAGGCTCAGCTCATGTGTGAATCCCTTACCTGCTCCAGGCTGAAACCCTTCACTGCTGAGCCTCCAAGGCAGTCTGGTCAGGAAAGGTGCTTTTTTAATTCAAAGACCTGATTCTATCTTCATTGACCAAATTTGTCCTTTAGGCAAATATAGCTATGGTCAGACAGGCGATGTCTTTTACTAGGCAAACTTCCAGAGCTGCAGCAGAGAGAGGGGGTTAAAAGAAACCAACAAACACCACACGAACAGAGAAGCAATAAGCAGACAAGCCATTGTTACAGCAGCCTGGATCCTTGCACTTCTTGCCTTTGATTTTATGGCAAGGGAAAAGAAGAAATAAAACCACAAGCACAGAATAAGGGGACAGATACTCAGTGTTACCTGCACAGGAAGCAGACTGGATATTAGCTATGTGCTTGACAGTGCTTTCTTTTGTGTGAGTCTACAGCCCAGTGACACCAGGCAGACCAACAGCCTTCCTTGTCTGACACACGGCATTGATGCTGTGCAAGCTCCACGACTCTTCCCTAGGAGCACAAGAGAAAAAAGGCTGCTAGCAGTGGCAGGAAAATCTGTCAGAAGCCTTTCCTAATTTAAGAGACTAAGTTTTTTTTCTAAATTTCCCATTTACATGTAGAAATTAAGAAAATCCCCACCAACAAGTATCATCTCTCACCATTTGTAGCAACAGATCACTAAAGAAATGAAATAGCAGTTAGAAAATAAGCTTTGTTTTTATTATTCCTTTTTTTTTTTAATCAGGAGAAGTGAAGCATGAGAAGCTGAATTAGATTGAGATGCATTATTAAAGCAATAGGGAGACAAGCTGATTTACAGACTGGTCTCTGCAAAGTTGGGCCAGTTGTAGGCACCCATCAGTTCTGCATGGTGACTGTGCAAGTTTCAGCAATACTAATTATTATATACCTGCTGAGCCAAGATATCAGGCTTGTGAGGGCACATAAGATTTGGCATAAGTTTTAAGAATGTAATAAAATAGGATATATATTTCTGTTTAAATGCTTAACTCCACAAATGCCTACTTACCTAACAACTTTCCTGTTAAGCCAAGTAATCTCAATAATTTTTTTTTAATTAGGCACAGCTTCCTCAGTAAAGGAATGCACCCAGCTAGATGCTTTGTACAGTAATAATGTATCAAGTTATAAATACACACATGTGCATTTGACATACACAGTTTAACAGTTATGAACAAGTTATACTGATTCCTATCTGTAACGTGCACACTAAGGAGGTGAGGAAGAGCATTTTTAAAATATCTTAACATGAAATTGTTCGTTTAATGAAAATAGTGTGTGTGGGGGCAGAGGGGAACAGCCACAATTGCTCAAACCTGTGTTTTTTTCAACACAGTTCAGAGCAGTTTCACAGTTCAGAGGAACAGATATTTAGTTACTCCAATCAATGCTGATGTTCCCTTTACAAAACTCTGAAACTACCTGGCTCTCTGATTTACGCTAAGGCATCTGCTGTCCAGTTCAGTGGTTCACACATAGAAAAAAATCAAGAAAAATTACTTGCAGATTTATGATTTTTGAAGCAATCTCTGGTACTACAACAAACACTACCAAATAAGTCAGCTTTATTTCACTGTAAGACATAACAGTTTGTATCTATATTTGGATCCTCCTGAATCAGCATTTATTACTGCAATACCTATGAGTGATCTCTCTCAATTAAGACATGTAGCATGGGCTTCTCTTTGGTCCAGCTATATACTATGGACTGAACTTGCAAATGCCTATATGCTATTTCATCCTTTAACATGAAGTTATTAATTGAAGTTTAAGTGAGAAAGTGAAGTTTAAGTGAGAAAGCGAAGTTTAACTACAGCAACTACAGGTTATCTTATGCCAAATTTAATACAAAGAGACATCGTCCAGTTCACTGAAGACTCACACCAAGTGCATGGTTTCAGAAGTTGGAGCCAATACACATTCAACTGTTGAATTTGCAATATTTAGCTAAATGATATGATCTTTCCACAAAGCAGATGATTCTAAAGCTCAGTGGTCTCCTTATTCGTGAAGTGATACTCAAATGTTCTTAATACCCCTTTGGCACCCCCACCTCCAATCCCCTATCCAGGTCTGAGAACCTGCATTGTAGGTAAGGTCACTCATGGGAAGGCAGAGCCTGTCCCACACAGCAAGATTCTGTTTTCTTGTTCAGCAACTTGCTTGGCTCAGATTTACAGAAAACAACCATGTTACTGACAGATAGATGTCTTCCCCTGGCAAAGCCATAGCAAACACATTCCAGAAACCAAACAATATTTCCCCCTTCCCTACTCCCTGCTAGCTTGAGGGGCTTTTCGCTTCCCCCTTCCCTACTCCCTGCTAGCTTGAGGGGCTTTTCCCCAGTAGCACCTTCTGATGGTAAACATTTGTTTTTTTATAATGAAATCATAGTCTATACTCAAATTATCTTTCCCCAAAAAAAGTCTCCTAGGAAGAAGCTTAGTTATATACACTCTAAACCAAATGTGCTGGAAGAAAAGACCACCATCCCATGTTGTATTACATTTTTTGTTATTTAAAAAAGCCAAGAGGAAACCCTTGGTAAGAGTGGAGCATATTAATTATGACAAGACATCATGACATGCCAACCAGTGAGACTTAAAGGCCGCTAATAACATTTTTTGTAGTAATTAGTGCAAGATAGTTATCCCATATAAACAAATATTTGATGGTAGACTTCAATGACAAACAATTCACTTGATGACATTTACATATAAATACACATAAATAAAAACCTACATCATTTAGGTTTGTAGTTAACAAAAAGTACGGTCTGAAATGAATTAAATGTAATTGTGTCTAGCTGGATCAAAGCTCTTCCTATAATAATACTCAAGTATGTGGGATATGAAAAGCATAAATGTCCAATTCTCAATTTAGTAAAAGTACTACTCTATAAAAGAATCATGAAAACAGCTCTTACATTTTAATGCAAAGTATAAAATTGTATATTTACATACACTTGACTGAACTACATTGGGTAGCTCATGGTAAAAAACCATCCCTTTTTGAAAATCTTGCAAAAAATACATCAACTGCAGATATGATCAAAAGTTACTAAGTTAGCAGCTGACATAACATCTGTAGTAAAAAATATATTTTAGGAAAATACCTGGAAAAATCTAAACACCAATAAACATTTTAAAACTATTTTTGAAGTAAAAAGTGTAGCAAAACCCAGAAGCAGCTAGCAACGATAACAAGAACTATTGCATACTGCTCTTTAAGAGCCATGTAGCGACTTAAAACAGAAGCAGCAGGTATGGTATGAGTTTTGTGGTGTAACAAAGTGGAAACTGGAGGAAAATAGGAAACCAGTTCTCCAACTTCTCTGTTTATTACCATTTTTACGGGAGAAGTATAAGAAGATAAGAGAATCCCTCTCCCTGAGGATATCCTCCATCAAAGGCTAAAACAAATTGGTAAAAGGAACCCAATTTCAAGAGCCTTGGACCCCCAACATAGAAACATTTACCGTATGTACTTACAGTTCAGTGGACAATAAATCAGATTATTACACTACAAGTTGCAAGTTAACTTTAAGAGTTAACACTATTTTGCAATATGAAGTGCTCCGTAATATATATATCTCTATATCTATACAATATATAGATATTTGTAAAATACTCGTGCAGATTTCATAGAACAAACTGTGGAAACTGTTTCTCAAGTGTTTTCTTCCCATTAACAGATCTTTACCTCCTACACAAGGAGGTTCAGGATTCAACAAGGATTTCCACAATATGATCAAGGTCATTAAGATCAGATTTACAATTAGAGTTAGAAGCTGTATTTGTCGGAGAAGAAAATGTTTCAAGACTATCGCAGTGTCCCATTTTTGTGTTGCTCATCATGCCAGTTAACATAGTATCAAGATCATAATAAGAATTGTCAACTTCTGAAAACAGATCTTCAACAGAATTAGGACTTTTATTCTCCAGTGTCTCAAATATTTGATCTAAAGATTTTTGAAAGTTTCCTTTATTTTCTTGTGAATTCTCCATTTCCCACACGTTGCTCTGCAGGTTTCTTGGTGCTTGCACTGAAGAGGCTGTTGACATAGTTTCTGAATTATCTGGTGCCTGGTCACTCTCAAAGTCTTTATTGAAAGTACCATAGGCTGGAACATGCTTTCCCTCAGCTTGATCTCTAGACGAACGACACAGGATATCTGTTGAAACAAGACGATCCAGGGATGCCTGCCCTGTACTCTGTGTATTTATCATCTGCCAAGTCCCATCTTGAGTCATTTCCTCTTGGATCTGCCGTACCGTGTTGGCTATAAGTACTGAACGACAAAGGTTGGGTTCCACCAGCATGTGACACAGCTGAAGTTTAACCAAGGACATATCTAAAAGTGACTGCCGCTGGAGATTATAGGAGGGAATAGCCTTAATACCAGCCAGAGTCCCTTCAATATCTTCTTCACCATCAAAACATTTTCTCTTTAATCCTCGCACAAACATTGTGTCCTGTTTAAAAAACCAAACAAATTAAAAAAAAAATCATGTACAACATAAACAGCTCCAGAGGGAGGAGGAAAAAAAAGGTACTAAAAAAGAGAACAGTGAACTTTAATCTTTTATTAAAAAGCAAATTCTTTAAAGATAGAAACATTAGAATTGTCATACCATGTTCTAGAATGGCCAGTGTGGTACAACAGGGGTCAGGAACATGTGGACTGGGTCCCAAGGGCGACATTCGGGAACCAGGGGTGAGCAGGTCCACAAGGCACTGGAGAGAACCAGGGGCTCCCAGCTCCTGGCTCCCATTAAGCTCCACACTTGATGGAAGTCAGGAGCTGCTGCCTTGCACAGAAGCAAATATCTCACCGGCTGTATTTCACCTACTGGAGAGGCAGTTTCTCTTTGCTCCTCCTGAGTTTCTACTGGCATGCTTAACCTCTAATTTTGGAAATAAAAATACAACCTGGCACACCATCTTTAAAAGATTTGACCCCTCCAGAACATTAATATGCCTAACAGAGTAACATGAAAAAAACAAAACATGGGCAGCATATATGAGAAGATTAGCTTATTTTGGCTACAAAGAGAGTAATATCTAGATTTGTTCCATGTAAATTGAGACATTCAGCAGCGGTGCCCAAAGCAGTCCTTCTGGTTCTCTTCCTTGGGTGAGTAAGTGAACTGCGTAGTTCCAATAAGAACTGGGCAAGTCCACTAAGGATAGTCACAGTCATCCTCTGTATGGGCTTCTGTACTCCTTTCCCAGTTGACTGTAAGATAGCAAAGTTCCTGTATTTGTAGCTTAGGTTCACCAGCTAAAAATACACAGGGTGCATGTTGACTTTTCAGTATTCACACTTAAAATCACTTGCTGAATTCTCCAAGGGGTGCCTCTCAAGTACCAGCCTCAGCTCTTCTTCTGAATTGCACTAATTTTGACAACAGGACCCCATTCAAATATTGCAGCTGGTCCTTGGAATATGAAGTAACTTTTTATTTAATATGGTATATATAGTTTCTTTTAGTCTTACAAAAATTGGGCTGCAAATGAAAGCTGATACCTGATCTTTACATTTATGCTTCTTCCTTATTTTCCTTCTAAGTCTTCTGCCCTTAGAATTCCTGTTTGCCCACTATTTGGGGACTTTTTTTTTCAAAGTAGTGACCCAAACTGTTTTTCAACTAAAAGCTGATAAAACGAAAATACTATTGCAGCGTCTTTTTATACAATTTCGCATTTTCCTTGATAAGCCCGAAACTCTGCCTTGCTTTTCTGGTTGCTACGGTACATTCCACATATTTTCAAGGAATTCTCTCTTAGCTTTTTCAGAGACACTAGAAGTCCACCAAAGGGCAACAACATTGTTCCTTTCAAAATACGTTACATGCTTATCTACAGTGAAAACCTGGGGATAGCACAGTAGCTAGATAAACACTTGGTCTGTACAACACTTGTTACATTGCTGTATATATCCATGAAATAACCTTCGTTGGGATTTGCCAACTCTTAAAAGATTTCTTTCCGCTGAAGGTACAAAACTCTTTAGAAATCACAATGTACAGAGATTACAATATAGAATGAACTTAGTCTTGTTATCATTTTTCATATCTTCTTAAAAGCTATCTATGGATTAGCTATGTATTAAATACTTCAGACATTTCTTCTAAATTTTTATCCTGAAACCTAACATATGTGCATTATTCCTATTAAATACAACACGTTGTTGCTCAATAGATCCTTTTCCAGATTTTTAGACATTCCTCCAAACTCCCTATCAGAGGATATCCTATTTAATTTTTCCTACACTTGTATGTACAGTAATTTCTGAACACACCCTCCCCCCTCCCATGTGAAACAACCTCTAGAAACATCTTTTGGGACTGTGTACAAATCATGTACGATTGAATGGTCAAACATTAAACACCGTGAAGAAGCTTCTTTTATTTCAAGATTCTTTTATTTCAACTTACATTCTTGTGAAGAGTAATTAAAACTTCATTTGAATGTTAACCTCGTTTTCATACATCTGTAATTTGGCATTTAAATGCCTCCTAAGGCACACCAACAGAACAGAACACAGGAGAAAACTTGAAAATCTCAATACATCACACACACTTGGGCACCTAGAAGCAGAGGAAAAACATTTATCGATTCTTAAAGGTAAACCTTTCACAGCATTCACTGTTGTTTTTTTTTTTCCAAAACTTGCTTTCAATTAGTATCTTGCATCATAAAGCCAGTACTTTGTCATCCTGTTCTTGTGACTGCACAGAGTACCAGGTTACGGTTTCATTTAAGAAGCAAAAAGTGACATACCAGGAATTGTGTTTGATGCAGTCCTTCCTCTTCTCCCATGCTACTGAGCAAGAGTCCATACAGTAAAAGTGACAGCACCACCTGCCAAGCACAGGGAAGCAGGATGTCAGGCAGGGACAGGAGATGCAGAACAAAATAGTTTTGCTTCAGTATCTCTGTCCTGTATGATGTGAGCATCATTCCCACAAACATGAATAGTACCATTAAACCCAATGCACAATTAGAGCTCTAATGTGATTTGGCCAACGATACCCCCAAAATCTGCAGCAGGAGGAAAATGCCAGTTTAATTCCAAGTTCTAGGCTATTGCCCTGACCTTTGGACCAGCCTCTCCCTTATGCCTACACCTTTGCCATTTAAAGAGCAAACAAAATTTTTTTCATATGAGCATTAATGTGTGCCCAAACAAAAGGTAATGAAAGGATGTCTTCCCTACTTTTATTACAAAACTATAGTTTTCACTTTTGTTGTACAAACCCATGTATATCTCTGTAGCATCTAGAGAAAATGAAGTGGCACAAACACAAAACTGTAACATAGCAAAACATGAGAGAATTTCCCTTTACCAGCATAGAAACTTTATGACTAAGATTTACTTTGAAAGATGACAATAACGAAAGTAATGACAGTAATTAAACTGCTTTAACTATAAAAGCTGAGTTTTTAAACCCTTTTAAAGCATAATAAGATTTGATATCTCAAATACAACTTCCCATCACATACAACAATTCCATTAACTACTTAAACTAAAAAGAATGCTGTTACAACAGGCTACAAAAACTTTTGTAATAAACTGTGAAACAATTCAGATACTTTTCTAGACATGTCTGTGCAGCACAAAACAGTTCCATGTCTGCAAATGAAGCGCATATCTAGAAAAGAAACAAATAAGAGGATGTACATGGACATCTGTTCTTATTTTCTGTTTTGTGTAGTAATAAACAATATTTCAAGATCGCTTCCTCTCAAATGTGGGGGAAGAAGAAGATGGCTGACAAAGGACTTGGGGATGGGAGTCCAGAAAACATGTTTTTCCTCAAGAAGCTGCATACTCATCAAAATACCACAATGGAAAAAATCCCCACCTTTAACATTCTCAAGCCAAAATCTTTTGACTTGATCCCAGATATTCAAACTAAATGATGTTATGTCATGGAAACTGTATTTCAAGCAACTCAAAGTCTCATTTTCTTTTATGGACTGAGCTCACAGCAACTTTAGAAACAGTGTCTTAAGGCATCTGAACTACAACTTCAGTCAGACACCATATCAAGTCAATTAACTATTTCTTATTTCTGGTAAACACTTTATGACACTGTAAAAGTTCAAAAGTTTTTGCTCCCCAGGTACACTTTCAACACATTCTATAAATGAAGTGATCTCTTTGAGAGCCTATGTCTGGTAACTATTTGAATCCCAAAATTGCTACTTTATTGGAGTGTACGTGACAAGGATGTAAACTTAATTTGAAAAAACCCAACCACGCAAAATACACCAAATACCCCCCAATAACTAAAGATAAACATGGTGCAGTCACGAGAAAAATAAATTGAAATATTTTCTAATGCTATTTGGTATATCTGACAATTTTAGAGGGAGAAGCTGTGGCCATTTTCCTCGCAAAATAGTGGACAATACAGGAGGGGACCGTTGCTGTTGGTAAAAGAGCCATTATCACATCCACAAACTAAATGACAGGATGCTGGCAGAGCTGGCAGACCAGTCCAGTCTGTAATCGATTTACATACTACAGAATGAAAGTTTTCCCATGCAATAGAATAATGTGTAAAACCTGCTGCATGTGATTCCAAGTTCTCCCCTAGGGCAATAACCAAACCACGTGGACCTCTGTTAAGTATAAACTTGAAGAATATGCCCATCACAGCAGTAATTTCTTTGGGTTCTTTAAACAGGTAGAGATGTTGTACCTCAGAAACCAAGTTTTCACTAAAAGCATATTAACTTCATAGCTATTATCAGATGCAATTAAAACCTAAGTGACCTCCTGGAGACTTCTCTGCATTATCTCCAATAAGCACTCATCTCAAGAGAATGCTAAATTTGAAATTTAATTAATGAAAATCTAAGTACCTTTTCCTATTGATTTATGTATTAACATACTCATAGCCATTATGTAAAACCGTTCGGTACATCAGAGCAGGACTGCTGCTGCTTCAGAGTCAGAGTGTTCAAAATCCCCCGATAATTTCAAGCACCATCTTTCCCTGTCCAAGAGGCAACATCTGGATGAGCTACATCATCTTTCTTCCTCTGCTACCCCAATGTCATGAGCCCAAACTCTGTGTGTTCAACTGAACTGCTGTGTGAAGCAGCTGTGCAAAAAAAAATGTTGTCAAGGAGACAACAGTTAGCTACAGCATACTGCACTAAGAAAAAGGAGTTTTGTGAGTTTTGTTTTTGTTTTGTTTTGTTTTTTTAAGTAATAGCACAGTATTATGCAATTCATTACAAGTTTTGCTTTTAGGATGGACAAATTCCCAGTCTGCTTTACAAATAAGGTGCTTGAAATTTGATCCAATTCTTATTAGAGCATCAACTTCAGAACTCCAGGTTCACTCAATCCAGACACATATAGTGATATGCTGCCAAAGATATAGTTAAGTACTTAAGGGCAAAAGCTGCTTCCCAGTAGTTGGGGTAACAGAGATGATAGGGAATTTCAGCAGTGCTTATCTCTACGAGAAAGCAGACAAGACCTACCTAGGCCAGTGCTGGAGGTTCAGTGAAGCACAGTGCGGCTTTCTGTACAGTGCTGCCGTAAGTACAGTGCTGATGGTTAGCACAGGAAGGCAAGAAGGGGCCGTATCTCCCCTCTACCACGCTAATCCTCTCCAACACTGGCTTTTCTAAGAACCGTGGGAAGAAACCAAAGCTCTGTGTAATAGTGTAGAAAAATGACGGAAAGAGAGCTACTCCTCGTCTTTAACCATGCACGTGTGCCCATACGGTGGTGTCGAGGGATAAGGTGGGATGCAGAGACAGCAGAGGGTTCGTAAGGCTAGAAACATCGCTATTCGGACTGGAACAAAGGCCCCTATAAAGCACTGGGGTCTGCCCACACCCGGGGCGTAGGGGGCTGGCAGGCACCTCTCCGGCACTCGAGAGATTTGGGAAGCACGCGGGGAAAGGTAAGCTGGGCAGCTGGGGCAGGAGCTCGTGGAAACGCAGGCGAGGGCCAGGAGCACTGAGCGGGGGGAGCCCGCAGAGCCGGGGGGAGAGGCGGGACCGGGGCGGAGAGCGAGGGGGATCTCCCCGGTGGTGGGAGGGCAGCGGAGTGCCCGGGAGAGGCGCGGACAATGAGGCAGCGCAGCTGCGGAACAGATTGAGCGGAGGAGAAGTGCGGAAGGGCCCCCCTGTCCCGCGCCCCCCCCCGGCCCCCTCAGCGCTCCCGGCGGTTACTCATCGCCTCGCGCTCCCGCCGCCATTTTGAAAGGACCCCGTCCCCTCCACGAGTGCCGCCGGCACTGGCTTCCCGCAGATCCGACCCGACCCAGCCCAGCCCGACCCTGCCCACCGTACTCACCACCTTGCCTTGCTGCCGCCGGCGCACGCCTGCACAGAAAACCCCGCTCCACTCCCGCCTCACCGCCCGCTCCGCGCCTGAGAGACAGGCGGGGCCGGTTGGCCCCGCCTCCCCCCGCCCGCCATCTTATTGTCAAAATCCACAAAGGGACCCGCGTCCGCCGGGGGCGGACCTTCCCCGGAGACCGCGCCCACCAGGGAACGGCGGCGCCTGCTATTGGCTGCTGCCAGGCCCGGTAGGCGCCACTCGCCGCTGCGATTGGCTATATCACCCCCTGTCCCACCCCCCTGGCTCCGCCCCCGAAGGCTGTGGGGTTGCCACGGCAGCCGGGCCCTTCCCCTCTACCGTGAGAGGCTGAGGGAGGCGGGGGCGGAGGCGAGGCGGGGCCGCCCCGATTTCAAATCGCAGCCAAGGCCCTGCGGCGCGTCTGGGCTCCCGGCCACGGGCTCCGGCGGGAACAGGTTCAGACCTGGCCGCGCTGCAGCCCGCGGGAAGCCGTGGCGGGGGAGGGGAGAGGGAACGTCGGCCTGGGCGCTCCCCGCCGTCAGGCGCCACTTCCCTCAGGGCTGGGGAGCCCCGGAGCTGAGCCCCGCGGGGCTGACAGGAGGCCTCAGCACTCCATTAGCAAGGCCTGTGGCATTTCCTGTTCGGGCCCGGCCCCCTAGTCCCGGGTCTCGCAGTCAGAGCCAAGAACCCGCGTTCCTGGGGCGAGGGTGATGTCTCACACCCCGTAGGGAGCCGCTGTCTGAACACGAGTCAGAAGTGAGTGCCCAGATGGGTAAGAAGGCACCCTGGCCTTTATCAGGAATAGTGTGGCCGGCAGCACCAGGGAAGTGATCGTCCCCCTGTACTGGGCACTGATGAGGCCACACCTCGTGTGCTGTGCCCAGTTCTGGGCCCCTTAATTCAGGAAGAATATTGAACGGCTGGAATGTGTCCAGAGAAGGGAACCGAGCTGGTGAAGGGTCTGGAGCACACGTTTTACGAGAAACAGCTGAGGCAGCTTATGGATGTTTAGCCTGGAGGAGGCTCAGGGGGGACCTTAGCACTCTCTACAACTCCCTGACAGAAAGGTGCAGCCAGCTGGGGGCCGGGCTCTGCTCCCAGGGAACGAGTAACAGGGCAAGAGAGAACATAGCCTTAAGCTGTGGTGTAGGGAGTTTAGGCTGGACATTAGGAAGAATTTCCTCACAGAAAAGGTGATTAGGCACTGGAATGGGCTGCCCCGAGAGGTGGTGGAGTCACCGTCCCTAGAAATGCTGAAGGAAGACTGAACGTGGCACTTAGCGGTATGGTTTAGTTGACAAGGTCCTGTGTGGTGAAAGGTTGGACTCTATGATCTCAGAAGTATTTTCCAACCTAATGATTCTGTCCTAAAGCTGCTGCCGCCCCGCTGGGCGAAACCCCCTCCCCAAACCTCGCTCGCCGCTGTGACCCCAGTCCGATGCAGCTGCACATCTGCAACCACTCAGGCCGCCCCAGCGTCTCTCGGTCGCTCTCCCGGCCGAGCAGCTACGTGCCGGCTGCTCCCGAGCAGCCCGGGGGAAGGAGGGGCGGCTGGCCCGGGCTGCCGGAGAGGCGCGGAGGCAGCTGCTGCCTCCTGCCCTCGGGGCGCGGCGGGACGGGGAGGGGGAGGAAATGGAGAAAGGGTGGGATAGGCAGCAGGAGCCGGAGGATCGGCGAGGCTTGCGGCTAAGGCTTTGTAGGAAAGGCTGGGAAACAGCAGAGCTGTGGCGTCATACAGTAAAGCAGGAGGATATAACATTTCTATAGCAGAACAAGATCTGCTTTTAGGACAAGGCAGTTCAGTCAGTCATCTCTTGTCACTTCTTTGTAGAAATAGCCCCAAGTTCATTTGCAATTTTGAAGATGCCTTCAGTTTGCTCAGAAATGTCAGCTCTCTCATGAAGCTGTGCATTCAGGTAATTGTTCATGCCTGAAGCCTCTACACAGGCTGGCCATCCCCCAACTAGCTGGGCTGTGTGTTCCCTTTTGTTCTGGCTGTTGAAGCATTCCTTACATCAGAGACCATCATTGATCTGACCAGGACCACACCATATCCTTTATTATTATGGATCACATTATTGACCATGGTTACCTGGGAATGTCACAATATTCACCTAAGAAGCTGTCTATAAATATTCCCTCCTTGCAGCAGTACATACCATTGCTCAACAGAGTGCATGCACTACGTGGATCTATTTCCACACGTTGGTATCACACAGATCTGAGTTTTTCATTAATAGCTTGGCTGATGTCTGTGCTGTTATGCTTCTGGTTTCACATTGTAACACACAATTCTCCAGGGAGGTTTGCCCATGATGGACATTTAAAACCTCCTTCACGACTTCAGGTTGTACTCACTTCAAACTGGAGATCCTTATATTGGATTCTGTACAGTCAAGAATGATGTCTCATTTCTTTTGTTTATTTTACCACAATATAAAAGCCATAGCCTTTGAGTTCAAGTGAATCAGCACTGCAGAACAGGCCCTCTAGAACACAGTGACCAGGGCAGATGATGACTGTGTCTGCTTCATTTACAGCTGTCAATGGGTTACAGTGAAACTATATTTCTAGGTCTTTACCACAATCAGCTACAAGTCCAGAATTACACCATGTTCTCAGATGTCAGAATGCAACCTCAGTCAAGGCTCAATACATCGCACGAAGTAATCCAAGTCATCCTTCTCCAAGTCAACCTCCTCCCTCTCCCTGTCTGAGTCCTCCAGATGCACTGGTAGAAGAGCCTGACATGCTCTACAGCTTGTGCTGTCTGGTCAAACTCTACTGACTCATCACACACAATCCACACTGGTATCTGGTATCCCTTAAGCTTCAAGGTTTCCAGCTGTCCCATGACTCACACAAGAAAGGCAGAGTTGCACAACTGCTTTCAGAGCTGATTACTCCACACCAGCCACCCCAACAAGAACCTCAAACACATTTGTACGCCAGATTTCCTGCCGTCCACATGGTGCAAAGACTGTCCAGCTACTCAGCTGTGAATCGTGTCACCTCTGAAGTTTTGCAGTGTTAAGGAAGAGTTTGGACCTTAGGTTCTGAGCCAGAGTCAGTTTATTTCAGCTCAAGGTGGTGCTTCTGGAGAGAGATCCCAAACAAAGAAATCCCTGGGCCTTTATATCCTCACAGTCTGTGCACCTGATCTTCTTGTGCCCAGTGGTGGTTTATGGTCTGGAGTCTTCCAACACCTCATGGAATTCTTTCTCCATGTCCACATGGGCAGGCCATCAATTGTTCTTATCTTCCATCCTGGGGCCCTTCAGGATCTCAACTCTTATCTGAAGATACCCAGCCTTTCTCTGTTTACTACTCTGCTTAGCTGTCCATGCTAACAAAGTTCATTTAAAGTTCCCTGACACCAAGCTTTGAACAAGACCCACTCATGCTAAACTGTCAGCAAGTTACAATTAATCTTAACCCTAGACAATTAATTTCTAATATTTTATAAGTAAACAGTGTAATCTCCAACATGCAGTCAGCCAAGACGCAATCCTGGTAATCCCTAAATTCCTTGTGAAACAAAAGATGATCAGTGTGAAAAATATCTGGAGAAAGCACATTCCCATTGTGCACAGTCCCTCCTAAAGCAGTGCCTGGTTTGTCACGATGGTGCTTTAGTCGCTCCAGGAGCCATCACTCCAGACACTCAGCATATTCCTGGAGCAGATCGAGGCTCTGCCACCACAGCTGCTTCCGCAGGCCACCGCCTCCCACAGCTGGCGGCAGCAGGGCCTGACCCTCGTCCTACAGCCCCCGGCAGCCCCAGCTCAGCAGGAATTCAAATAGGTATTCCCACAACAAATCCTGCAAGAACCTTTGAGCCTGCGTGGAGGCCCCTTTCGAGGCAGTGTGGGGGCTGTTCTCTGAAGGATCACAGCTCAGAGAATTCATTTGCATTGCTCTTTCTAGTGATAGCATCATCTATATAGAGTAAGGTACTTAAGTCCCCTCTCCTTATCCTTTTTTTTTTTTTCTGTGTACCTACAGTGAGGATCGTGACATTTTTGTGGGGTTTTTTTCCTCCCCAATAACCCCTCCAGTGAAACTGGAAGGTGTCTTATGGCTTAAGAACTACATCATCTATGTTTCTGACTAAACCAGTAATAAAAATTGTGGAAGATTCTCCATCTTTGTTAAATATCTGAGAAACTAGTGATGTCTTCTCATTTGATTATTCTCAGCAGAAAGCAACTCTCACATACTTGGAAAGTCAAAATGGAAAAATCGGGACAGATGTTTGCAAAACAACGCAGCCTGAAGTATTTAATAGAAAGCCGGCAAGGGACGTCTGCAAAACAACCTGACAGGAGAAATGGAAATGACAAAGTAACTGCATACAAAGAAAAGAAAAAAGTGAGGGAATCACTGGCCAGGATCGTCAGGAGAGCTTTAAATCAAAAGGTAATTCGGAGCATATACCCAAAGCTTCTAGGCAATTGGGAGGCATTGCACCTAGTAAGACACTGCAGAGCAGCCTGCCTGCTGAGGAAATGAGTAACATGGGTGGCAGGGAAGATGATGCAAATCAGCTCAGCAGGTCTCTCCTGGGAAGCCAGGTCACCACTGACACAGCAGCAAGATCTCCAGAGTGAGTGGAAGTTCTGAAGGGATTTAAAAGCACTGGCAGTCTGTATAAAATATGAACGGGATGCTCTCTTTTCTGAAATAGGAGGCACAAAGGCTGGTTTAACAGGAGCAGGCATTGCGGCCTCGACCTTTCCAATCAGGTCCGAGCTGTAGATCCATCCTTAGCACATGGAGAGAGTGATTTGAGCTGCAGCCCCAGCCTCAGAACAGCAGGGCCGGGTCGAGCGGAGCTGCTGCCCTGAGCTCCCTTCCCTTGGCTGGGCAGCGGATGCCTCGTGGTCGGTGGAAGGACGGGCTTGCCTTCAATCCCTGAGAGCTGCGTGTGCTCCTGCCGTGCCGCCTCCCCGAGCGGAGCGGAGCGTCCGCGACTGCGGGAGCTGTGCCGGCAGCCAGCTCCGGCTCTCCCCATCCCACAGCCCGCCTGCTCTGCCGGGAGCCCTGCCTGTCTCTTCCTCCGGCGGTGGCTGGTACCGGGTGGTGTGACCTGCGCGCCATGGGAGTTGGAAAGCAGCCACTGCTCCCTCCCGCCCAGCCCCCCTTCCTTCCCGTCTGGAGCAAGCCTGTGCTGGGCTGTGCTTGATGCCTCGGGAGCTTTGCTGCTCGTTTCTGAAAGCTTCTCAGCCCCTGCTGAGCTGGCCCGACTTTCACACATTGGCTATGACGGGAAGGCTGTTTAGAGCTGGATAATGTTTATAAAACCGCAGAAATTAACAGAAACGCAGTGTCCAGGAGCTACCCTTTTAAAAGACAAAAAACCTCCGAACTCAACAAAACCAGACATGACTCAGCCGTGAACTGGAAGCTGTGACCTGTCACCAGTGCAGTGCTGTGCTCTGGCTAGCGACTCTTTTTGAGAGACAAGGTGTGTTAGCTCAAGCTCTGTGCATTACCAGCACAACTGCCTGTGGCTTGGAAGAGTTTTGGCTGTGATCCCACTGGTCCAGAACGGGGCCAGAGCTTGCTTGCCTCTGCCTGCTAAAGCCAACGTGGACTTGTTCGGAGTCTGTATTGTTTCTCTCATAATTACTGTTTGATTAAAGCATTTAAGATATGTTTGTCGTCTTAATTTGGATCTACAATAGGGCAGGAGGCCCACTCCTAGCATACAGCTTCCTTTATGCCCAACCTGGCAAATTCTAATTATTTCTGAGATAGGCAGCATTATGAATCAGTCTGGAGTGCTTCTCCAGACAAGCACATTCCTGCAGCAGAGCTCACCTAAAAAAGCCAGAGGCAGATGGAAAAACAGCTAAGGAGTAATTAAATGTGGCTGTTCCTCAAGAAACAATCCTGTAGTAGCAGCTCAGCTGGGCCCCATAAGCCAGGTACAGGACACAACTTCACTGCGTGCAGCCTACAGTCACAGCGCACTGACGGTAAGAGAAAGTGTTTTTGTGTTGTTGCAGTGTGTTAATGCGTGGATCACCAAAGGTGGCTCGAAGTTCTGCTCAGCCTTCAGTGAGGGCAAGCTTCTTCTTCACTGCTCTGAGCCTGGATGTTACTCCTACCTGTAGGAGGGGTTAAACAAAGAACAGTGGGCAACTGGTGCCTGTAAAACAAACCCAAAGGTTTGTAGTAAGCAAGTGAACATTTACGGGCTAACTGTAGCTTGATGTTGAATGATAATGATGCTGGCATCAAATGTTAGTTGCTTACAAAATGAGAATAAGCACAGTTAGAGCACTCATCACCCCAGCTAATCCATGCACCAGCTAATACATGTCTGAATATGGCAGAGTTGGCTCACCTGGGGGTTTGAAAAACTGAACAGTGGTAGGCAGGTGATGGGAAGGGTGTGTGGCTGTCAGCACAACAATGGCAAAGCATTCTGTTCTTAGGCAGAAATCCATCTGCCTCAGGCCACTAGCCTCAGGCCTTAGGTTTTATGGCTATCTGATCTATCTGCTAGGAGGCCATGGAGATTAGGAGTGACATGAGCCAAGAAATGAGTTCTTTTTAAAAACTTGTACACACTAAGATACTGTGTGAGCTAAAAGCAGCACTGCTGTTTTTATCCAAGCCAGCTAGTAGCTTTAGGGAACCAATAATAAATTGCTAAGAAGAGGTTTTAGTACATTTTGATTGCAGGAAATAGAGTGAAAACAAGACGCAGGGAAGCAGTTAGGCCTGCAGTAGTCCACTAACTCTCTTAGCCTGCCTGGCTAAAGTAGTTTGGTTGGAGTTAAAGATCCCTCACAGGCCCTCACTGTTGAAGTCAGTGACCATGAGTTGCCTCTTACAGTGGAAAGGTGACTCGGCTGCTCTTCTTCTCCCTGGTGGGAGGCAGGGGAGAACCCTTTTGGCTATCTCCATCTCCCTGATATAGTTACCATGCCTAGATACAGGGCTACCCCCAAGCCCTGATTTGGCTCAAGGGGCAGTGCAGAGCAGGAGGCAGCGACTGCTCTCAACCCTTCGCAGCCTGATGGTGAGTCAGCGTCTCGGAGTCAAGTCAGCGTCTCGGAGTCGCCTTGAAGAAAGACAGAGGGACTCCTCGTATGCTCTACCAAAAACAGAGTTTACTCCTAATGGGAAGCAGGGGCAAGAAACCCAGAACAGAGGGTGATCTGAACTTATAAATGGGGGAGGTACAAGGGGTGTACACCAAGCATCAACCAATCAAGGGAGACATAGGTGGGGTCAACCTGGGGAGTGACATTTTGTTCAACAAACAGGCTCAAAGGAGGAGGGGATACACATTGAACAAACCAATAACCGCTCAAGAACAACAGAACTCTCTGGAAAACAAGGAGGGGGCTCGGGAGGACTGACAATAGCAGGGGCAGGGTATACAGGGATTGACAGCTGGACTATGGGAGGGACAGGGAACTTTCCCAAACAGGGGGGGAGTGTAGAAACAAATTGACAACAAGGGGGTGGAGGCAGGTTCAGGGCAGGAGGTACCAAAGAAAGGGAGAGGGGGGGCAAACAAGGAAGGTACCAAATTGACAGAAGTTACTGAACAGCATATGCTTATCGATGTGAGTGAACTCACACACTGCCACAGAAAGGTGCTGAAAGAAAGAGTGCCCTCATTACAGGATTTGTTTATGCTCTTCAACCAGGAGGATGTGACAAAATAAAAGTAAAAAGCAGTGTTTTCAGCAAGATCTACAGTTGCCAGCCAGTTCAGAGAAGGTGTTCTCCATGGCAGGTGAGAAATGTGTTGTAGGAGACATTGGCAGGGAGGAACAAAGCCCAGGTGATACCAAGTTAATGACAATAGGAACCTCTAGCAACAAAGCACCATACACTGGACCAAACAGCAAAAATCTCCAAATCTTGCACCAGCAGTCAGCAATGATGGATTTTAAAGTGCTGAATGTTGTTTGGGGTTTTAATTGAAGGTAGCTCATTGTGATAGTTCAGGTTTACGTTTGTGAGGGACAGACTTGTTTTGTTGTTGCAAAAGTGCTGCCTTAGAAAGGATTTTTAAGAACTAGAAGAACACACTCACTTCTTAATAGGGATTTTTTAAATGTACATTTTGGATACTTGAGTGCCATGTTATCTGGTGCTGCTTAAAATATGTGTTCTGTATCTAAGCATAAATACCATAGGCTATGACAGTTGCTATAGCAACTAAGCATCTACTATTAAATAGCACCCACAGGCTGAAAAACCATGTGCAGCCTGTCAGTACACAAGGTATTCCTTTCTTTTCAGCCAGCTAAGTACAGTATTTTCATCTCAGGAGCTAGTCTGTTTCTGATGGATGTGTTGTGCTGGTCACGTGAAGATCTTTTCTCCCCCATCAGCTTTACCTTCCTTTGAAACAGCAGATACTGTAAGAACAAAATAGCCTGGAGTGGTTCCAGGCTGAAGAAGTTAATGAATAATTCCTTTTTTGTATATTTTTGAACATACATTAGAGTGTGGCTTTCAAATCTTTTAGACCAGATTTGAGATTGCACCTTTGCTGTTTTGCATCTTTTGATATTACAGTGTTTTGCTCTTGAAACCAGCCTTTCAGGAGGCACCATGCTGTTCCTAGAAGCTGTGTCCTTGAAAATTACAATATCAGTGGGAAACTGATTTCTGCAGTCGTTGGCAGACTGGAGAGTTATAATTCAAAAGCACAGTAAAAAATGACAAAACTTTAGGGAATATGTGGTCCAGCTATTTATTTTTAAGCTTGCCTTAAAAATGGCAACTTGACCATGAAATCTACAGGGGAAAAGTAGAAAAACAAGAACACTGAGTTTCATATGCAATAATAATTCTGGTGATCAAGACTTCAGCTGTTGACAGCACTGGTTGTTTTACATTTTTCAAGCCAGACATGTGATTTTCTTTAGACCCATCATAAATAACAAGGAGAATAAAATTAAGCATCAGTAAGAGAAATATGCTGGTTATAGAAATGAATGCTCTATCTGCAAATTAAAATGACCCTCTGTGAGCATTGAAGAGTAGAAGGCGGCTGTGATGGCTTATTGGAGTGTTTGGATTGTTTCCAAATTTTGAGAGTCTGTGCTGTAGCCACAAATTATTGCTGATGTTGATTTGCTGGTGGCTTATCAGAATTACATAGTCTGTAAAAATATAAATTATAGTAAGAACAAACCAATTGCACTTTAATAAGAGTATAAAAAAGTGAGGATAAGAAGTGGGTAAACTAAGGCATGAAAAGGCATATTAAAAATGTGATATTTCTTTTTCCTAAGAGAATGATTGCTAACATCTGCGTGCCTTGCCTGTTTAAAGGGTTAACCCAATTAGAAGCATGACTATGAAGAGAGATAACAGGCTGTGAGCTGGTCTTATTCTCTGCTCTGGTCCTGCACCTCGAAGGGAATGACAGCCTTGACTTTTGTAGCAGTAAAGGAATGTTAACTCCTGTCTCCTGGTGGTCTGCCAGTAGCCAGTGGTTTCCCAGCAATCATTTCAATGTCTCATATTAATGGAATAATAAATCTTTAATTGGTGTTACTTACAAATAGCACCAAATGCCAAGAGACTTGGGATAAAGTCGCAGGAGCTGCCGTGAGCAGTGGTGCAGGATTGATGTGGAGACTGGTTTGCTGAGGCAGAGAGGCAAAATGGGGCTCATCAAAGAGTTGTTTAGAATTTTCTGGGTGTTTAGATACTGTATGGGGCTCAGCTGAATGCCTTAGATGGTCTGCCTGCCTCCTGCCACTTACATCCTCTTCAGGGAATCATGGACAGATCCTGGCAAGTTCCATCATCCTCCATTTTTTTATTTTAATGCAAGGGAATTGTCTTTTACTCCCTGTGATTTCCCTGTTTGTTTTCAGTTCTGGTTTTGGGGGGTTTTGGGGGGTTGTTTTTTTTTTGTTGTTTGTTTTTTGTTTGTTTGTTTGTTTGTTTTTTGCTTTTGTGTGGTTTTGTTTGTTTTTGTTTGTTTGTTTGTTTTTGGTGGGGTTTTGTTTTTTTTTTTTTTTTGCTTCTTGTTTCTCAGCCTGTTTGTAGCCATCCTTTGAAAAAGGTGCTGTGTTTCTACCATATTTGGATAAATAGCCCGATCTTGTTTCTGCCTCAACAGCTATTTGTATGGTGAGGATAAGCACACAGACACACTCCTGTACAGACTGTTCTACCTAAGAGCAGCACAGTCGTACAAATTATGTTTACAGGATGTGAACTTTAGGGATATAAGAGGTAATGTTTTTTTCTTCCACGGTGAAGTCCACCATGCCCAGCAGGAGATATAGGGTAGAGTCTGGTGCCCTCTTGTGACTACATTAAACTACTGGAAAAACCTTATCCTCTGACTTAAAAGCAGTCAGAGCTTGAATTACGTTGGAAAACACAAAAAAACCCCAAAACCCTAAACAAAAGATGGAAGTATAGAAAAGGATGAATTAACCTCTCAGTGTTATTTCTGAGATGAAAATTCTGTGTGGTTCAGAATAGAGGCAGGAGAGTCACAACTCATAGTTGACTGATATGTTGAATATTTCAATGATATGTTGCTTTCATAAAACATTTTCTTTGTGCTGTTCAACTAGATATGTTACTGAAGGATGGATAAGTCAGAGTTATACGTTAATATTGCCCTAAATCATGGAAGATTATAGCCAAGCTACATTTCTAAAGGAAAAACTCCCCGAATTTTCCAAATTCTGCAAGGTTGAAGTCATTATGATCTGAAACTATGGTCCAGCAAAAAAAGTTCAGATTCACATTTAGTTTCCCACAGCCTTAAGGGAAGAGAAAGATGTCTATTTTCATGGCTTTGGTTTAATTTCACATTGATTTATTTGGAATGGGTTTCAGTATCTCCAGAGGTTGGAAAAAAAAAATAAATTCTGGGATTTTCCCTTGTACAGTGTTATTTCTTATCTTGGAATTTGACTAAGAACTTGTTCTAGTATCTGAAACTGAATGTTAGGAAGACAAAAAGAGAAATATTTAGTATAATTTCCCACTTCTCCCTTCTCATGAGAGGGGAATATTTCTGGTCAGAAAAGGCAATGACTCATCTTTTAACAAAGCAAGAAGTGTCCACTCAGGCTCTCATTAGGGAAAGCCCCGTGCTGAGTTATAAAACCACACACACCTTTGAATTCTGATTTTGTGTAAACTGAAGTGGCCCTCTGACCTTTAGTTTCCCATCAAACCTTTCCGACTTTACAGTCTGCCTGTATCTGCTTCACAGCACTATGTACTTAAGGAAGTTCCTCATTTGTCCTCTTCGTATTTCTGATGAAACTTCAGATTTGTTCTTGGCCCGTCTAGAATCTCCCAACTTTTGCTGGTGGGCCATTCCCACAAGTCAAGTCAGCAAGAAGTTGGTGATACTCCTGAGTTCCCTTGCTGTTTAATGTACATTTTTCTTCCCTTTTCGATATCACTCCATCCAGTCCTGAGTTTAGTGTGAAACTTATGCATTTGTCCTCTCTGGGACACAGCTGTACCTGCCAGCGATGCAGTGATGCACCATTCCACTGAGAGCCTTATTTTAGGAAGGATTTGAACAAAAGATTTAGAGACAGTTAGAAACCATACACACAGCTGAATAGAAAATTATAGGATTTTTCATACCTTATCAAATGTCCTGTATCAAACACATTGCCTCATCACTTATAAATGTCAAACATACAAGAAGAAAAACTACCTGTAGTGGGTAGTATGAGCCTCATCTTCTTGACTATATTTAAAAAAGGCAACACTCCCCTGCCCCCAATAAATCACTTCAATAAGTAATAGTGCTGTTGTCTCAAGTGTATCAGACTGTCAGGGACTCATTCCAGAAAATTCCAGAATTCTGATGCTAAGAAAGTGCTTCCCAACTCATGAAAATAGTGCCAGGAGAAGGGACCTACAAGGACCATCAAGTCCACGGATAGATCTTCCAGAACTAGGGATTTTAGAGATTATTGCTGGTGGCCTCCTGTGCACAGCAATGAAATAGTGCTGCTGATGTCTTCAGTCCTGTACCCAGACAGGTACTATGAGCCTTGTGAGTGCTTGGCCCTCAGTGTTTCCAGTCTGGAAATCAACTCTGCAGATCAGTATCACACTTATCTTTTGAAAACAACAAAACACCTCCAAACACCAGAATATCACAGTGAGGAAAATCCCAGCAAAATCCCCAAGGGTCTAATGCCCATGTTACCAGAAGGAGACACAAAGTTAAAATGAAAGTCTGCATATTTTTTTTTCTGATGCCCCAGCATAAACAGAAGCAAATGAAGTACTTTGAATCTGACCCTGAAAGTGCTGACTAATTAGAATTTGTGCTTTAATACCTTATATTTGTCTCCACACTGTTCACTGCTCCACTGCAAAAAGCTCTGAATACGCATAGACACACCTGCTCATGCTTTCTAGTATCTCCTGCAAGGGCTTGTATTTTAAACTGAGGAGCTAGACAGTGCTCAAGGGAAGAAATGTCACATTCTACAGATGGGGAACTGTGATACAGGCTGCTGCATTTCTAAGTAGCTTTCTGAACATGGATATTTGCATATTTGTTTGGAACATCAGTCACTTAAGGTTTACAAGGTTTTTCAGGACTTTGTATATCATACAGCACCCTTTTCCCACAGTATCTCTCTTCTCTTTGATTCTTCATTCCCCTCAAGAAAATATTTCAAGACAGACCTTTGAACATAGAGGGATGCTCTGTGATCATGGGCTGAAATGCACATGCCCTGTCACTAATGGAGACTACCAAACAGGATGGATCATTTCATGGTACAGTGAGAGGTTGCCCTTGTAGACAACATTCATGTGATGTTTTGTAAAATTTTTGCCACATCTTATCGTATCTCCTCAGCAGACTTTCCATCTGAAAGGCTAGATTTTGCTTCCTTACCTCTGAGCATTTCTTACAGGATGGAGTAAGACAGTAAAGTCCTAGAAGTTCACAGTGATCTGAATTACAGATTAGGCATAATGAGTTCAGAGCCCTACCCTTTCTTACCAACAGCTCATGAGGATAGCTACTAACAGTTATTACCACGGTATTAGTGTTAGTCCAGTTTGGGATAACATTTCTCTTTTTGTGCTTCACATTCTTGTCACTTAGAATCATGAGGCCATGCTGCATCCCTGCTGCAAAGGGAAGCGCCCTCTCCTGTGCAGAGTTCATTGTGCAGGGAAAGAGGGAGAGTAATGCCATGCATACCACTCACTTCTAGCAGGCACTGGAAGAGATGCAGAGGACTGGTATCACATCCTCTAGAGCCGGGTGCAGAAGACATGCTGGGAGATCCAGCTCTGGGGATGTTGGCACCCGTATGCTTCCCTGCATGCCAAAGAGGTTAAAAAATTATTGCATCTCTCTGATGCCATCTCCCCACTCTTATTTGCTACAGTTAGTTTGTGCTGGTTTGAAAATAAGACAGGCATTCCAAACCGTCAGGGAACTTTGGCATCGTTTCACTGTACAGAGGAAGTTTCCTACCAGACCTGTCCCACAGTGTGAGCTGTAGAATTACAATATCCTCACTAAGAAAAGCCATTAGGTTGTGGATATTTCTGAAAGCCTGGTTCTGAGTTAGATTTCATCACTCACTACCCAGCAGAAATTTGACATTAGGTTGTACATGACAGCAAGTCACAAGGTCACCAACTGCAGAAGAAACTTGTCACAGGTAAAGAATCTGAGTTCACTGCTATGGGGTTTTGCCAGCTTTGTAGCAAAATTGTAGCAACTCTCTTGCAGCAAAATTTAATACAGAACATGAAAGCATTTCTTAGGAATAGAGTTTTATAAGTGAGTTACCTTGAAGATTTACTTTAAAAATTGCAGTCTTCAGATATAACTTAAAATTGATGAATAAGCAAACAAATCACATATATTGTCTGCAAAAACTAGTCTGGCCAGCTCTAGTTCATAGCCAAAAATTATTCACTTTGTGTTTTATAGTCATACTGAAAATAATCAGCAATGAGCTTATCTCCCAGGTACATTATAAATGTCTGAGATACATGTAAAAATAAAATAATGTTTTATTTATACAGTAGCCCACTCCTTTTAGTCAAATGATGGAAGTTATACCTGAGTAAAGGCTGAGTATAAAAGAGTGAAATTTTCTAATCCCACCCCCTTACACTAATGAGCAGCTTACCCACTCTGAGCCTTATGTGTGGAGACCTGGCCATCTAAAGACCAAATGGGGAGGCACAGCCTAGGTTTGGTTCTGTACTCTTTCTAGTAGAGAGTGTCATCTACTATCATCTTGTAGCTTGGGGAAGTTGGGAGCCAGATCCAAATGGGTACAGAACCAAATGGCTGTGTTGAGAACTGCTGATGTGATGTAGCAGATGACCCTTTCTTCACAGCATGAAGCAGTCCCTGAGGGTTCACTGCTGGTGTCTCTGCAGGAGGAAAGGGTGGAAAGACCCACACAATCAATCCACCTCTCAGATCTGCTCTGAACTAAGTGCCCTTTGCTGTGTATCTCACATTTGTGCCAGTGCTGAGACCCTTCCTTTGCCTGAGTGGCACAGTCAGATACCATCTGACAAAAAATAGATTGTGTGCTTGAATTATCAGACAAGAAACAGTCACTTTATCTGATGAGATATTTTAACAACATGGAATGTTTCTTGATGCCCTCACTCAGCCATAAAGCTGCGTTTGTGTTTATCCAAACAAGTCAGCATTTGCAATTTTCCCATTTGGATACATTGCTTGGTACCAGGCCCCTCACCTCTTCAGTAATCTATCACAGAATATTTTAGTTTGGAAAGCACCTCTGGAGATTATCTAGGTAGATTTTTAAGTTAGATCAGGCTGCACGAGTCTTTTTCACTTCTAAAGCTTTTATATCAGAGTGAACAAAGAAACTCCAAGGATTTTCATCAAGAGAAGATGCATAATGTCGTAGTAATTTAGAACAGAATGCAATTTCACTAAGGCAGAAGAACTGCAACTGTGGCATCAGATCCTGATAATCTCTGGCCTCTGCATCTATGGCACTGGCTTCCAGTGTTGGTTCACAGAATTGTAGAACATCCTGAGTTGGAAGGGACCTACAAGGACCATCAAGTCCAACTCCTCACTCTGCTCAGGACACCTAAGAATCACATCATGTACCTGAGAGTGTTGTCCAAATGCTTCTTGAACTCTTTCAGGGTTGGGGCTGTGACCACTTCCCTGAGGTGCCTGTTCCAGTGCTCAGGCACCCTCAGGGTGAAGAAGCTTTTTCCAACATCTGACCTAAGTCTCCTCTGACTCAGCTTCAGGACATCCTTCAGGTCCTGTCACTGTCACCTGAGAGAAGAGACCAGTGCCTGCTCCCTTGATTCCCACCATGAGGAAGCTGTAAACCATGATGAGGCCTCCCCTCAGTCTCCAGGCCAAACAGACCAAGTGACCTCAGATACTCCTCATATCCTCCCCACCAGAGCTTTCACCATCCTCATGGCCCTGCTTTGGTTCTTCTGTAATAGCTTAATGTCTTTTTTATACTGTGGCTCCTAAAACTGCACACAGGACTGGAGGTGAGGCCACACCAGCTCAGCACGCAGCAGGACAATCCCCTAACTCGGCACTTTTTATCAGAGGAAAATCATCAGAGAGGTTTAAATTCATCGAGGTCAATAGCTAACTTACATCCATGTCAATCAGTTCAGAAGCCTGTACCTCCGGTTTCTTCTAAATTCACTGCTAATATTCATTAAAGTTTGCTTTCAGACTATGAAAATCCTGAGGTCGGGGCACTTTGCATGTGTGTCTTCTGAGATGAGTCACCAGTGCTCTGGCTGGCAGGGGCTGTCATGAGCCGTGGGCTGCTGCTGCAGAATTCTTTAACAATGGAAAGTTACAGAGATTCAGCACTTTGCAGGTCTCTCCGTGATACCTTATAGAATTTGATCTCTGAGATGCATATAAAAATAGAAATCCAGAATTTTTTAATTAGCACAACAGAATTTCACATCTTTTCACGAAACAATCTCCAGTTTAGTATTACATGGACTACTTTTGAGACAAAACCATTTCACAGATAAATACCAAAGAAGTCATTAAATAATTAAAAAATGAAATATGTAATAAGTATAGTAAATTGAGGTTATATAATTTTGGCATAATGGTTCTTTACAGAAGTGTAAGACTATTGTTGGAGCCCAGGGCTCTGCAGAAACCCCCACCAACACCCCCACGTACATCTTGGGGGGGTTTGGGACCCTTGCTGGGACCCCAGGAGAACACTGTCTTTCACCTTTGCCCATGGAAAGGACTTTTAACACTCAGAGAAGAGTTGTAGGTTTGATAGAATGTTAGTTTAGTTTATCACAGGCTGTGAAAATGTAGTTTGGGTTTTTAGGACGGGGGCTGGAAAAGGGACAAGATGGAGGATCTTGTGTGGTACCTGAGCTTCTTCCTTCTTCTTC